>JBBDGP010000790.1:2227500-2393542 GCA_037952835.1 Lithobates septentrionalis | reverse complement strand
CCTGGAAATGGTCCAAGACGATTTGAAGAAAATCGACTGGTCCCAAAGGGGAAAGGACAACCTAACAAAGGAAGAGAGACAGGCACTCATTGAATTAAAAAATGCAAAAAATGTAATTTTTAAAAAAAGCGACAAAGGAGGGAATGTCGTCTTAATGGACGACAAACTCTATGAAACAGAGGCAAAGAGACTATTGGCGGACCCCATGACATACAGGAGATTAGACCACGACCCGTTCCCTAATGTGGTACAAAAATTAAATGGCATCCTCCTGGAGGCCAAGGAGGCGGGGTATTAAACCAACGAGAGTTTGACCACTTGCTTGTGAGAGAGTTCAATATCCCCACTTTCTACATTATCCCCAAAGTCCACAAGTGCTTGGAGAAACCGCCGGGCAGGCCGATTGCCTCGGCCATTAAGGGACCATTAGAGAGAGTGGGGATCTATTTGGACTTGCTCCTCAAGGAAATGGTCACAGATCTTAGATCGTATGTACAAGACACACGCCACGTGCTATCCAAACTAGTGGAACTGGAAAACATCGAGGGATGCTTACTCGTAGGGATAGACGTAGAGTCCTTATACACCTCTATCCCACATCAGTGTGGACTCCAAGCAGTAAAAACGTCTCTCGAATTAAAATATCCGGAATTTCGTCCCCAGAACGAATTCCTATTAAAACTTTTAGAATTTGCCCTTAAAAACAATTTTTTTCAGTTCTTGTCCCATTTCTATCAGCAGATTAGAGGCACCTCCATGGGGGCAGCATGGGCACCGGCATACGCATGCCTCCATTTGGGATTATGGGAAGAGGATGAGGTCTTCCAATCACCAATGTACTCAGAACACGTGCATACGTGGCTGAGGTACATTGATGATGCATTGGTCATATGGAGAGGCACAAAGGAGGAAGTATGTGCCTTCATTGATGCATTAAACAGGAACGATCGAAACATCCGTCTAACCTACATCACTGATGACAAACAGATACCGTTCCTGGATCTCCTGATTTCCATTGAAAATGGAAAAGTCTGCACTAGTACCTTCCGAAAGGAAACATCGGCAAACACTTTGCTAAGGGCGGATAGTCACCACCCCCCCTGGCTTAAAAATGGGATTCCTGTTGGCCAATTTTTAAGGATTAAGAGGAATTGTACCCGTAGGAATGACCTTAAAAAAGAGAACAAGGATTTATACAGGAGGTTCCGAGAGCGAGGATACTCACATGGGCAAATCCGGAAGGCAAGAGTTAAAGCAGCATGTAGAAGTAGAGAAAGTTTGCTGACCCCTAAAATCATACCAAAAGAGAGAAAGAACACTGACCCCGGCCCAGTAAGGCTCATTACACCATATGGGGCACAGTGGGAGTCCGTACGAAGCATCCTCAAAAAACACTGGGGAATACTTGAGAATGGCCCAGGCATTAAAGAGATAGTAGGACCATCACCCACTTTGGTGGCCAAAAGAGCCAGGAATTTGGGCGATACTTTAATAAGATCTGAATACGTGAGGGAATCAAATTCAAACTGGCTGTCAAACTACCCCAGAAGCAAGGGCATGTACCCATGTAATGGGTGTCAGGTATGTCCCTATGTGGACAGGACCGCGGTATTCCATGATGCATTAGGGCAGCAGTCCTTTGAAATACGGGACTTAATCAACTGCCAGACCAGCAGGGTGATCTACATGCTCACCTGCCCCTGTCCGAAGATCTACATTGGTAAAACCAAGAGATCTATCAGGATCCGGATAGGTGAGCACCTACGTGAGATCAAAAGTGAAAAAGAAAGAGACCCTACCAAAAGTAGAGAAAAACCAATTGCAAAACATTTCGCTCAGTATCACGAAGGCAAACCAGATGGTTTAAAGGTAAAGGGCATTTATGCACTTAAACTGTCCCCGAGGAGAGGGGACTTTAACCGCATCCTCCTACAGAAAGAAAAGAGGTGGATCTATCGGTTGGGGTCCCTAGCTCCACGGGGACTCAACACCAAATTAAATTTACAGGCCTTCCTGGAACCATAACAACATGGTAGCATGGAGGCCAGGCATTCCCATTATGAGTGGGGTAGGGGGGGAGATATGGCGAGCAACATGTTCCAGCTATGGACTAACATACACACCTCAAAAGCTGACCTAAAATCATAGGCCGTGAGGCAGTGAGCGACTTAATAAGTATGCATTATTATTTATTTTTCAACCAAATGGGCAGGGGGTGTACTGTCATCAGATGTATAGTAATTGATAGTACTGAAGTTACACTATACTATCTGGAATCCATCAACTATATAATATAAAACTATAATATGGATTATATAACTTCCATTACAGCTCAGAAGCTCCCCTAATAAACATACGCTATAACCTGTACGTCAGTCACCCATATATGTAATGATCGGCTTGAATGACCCGCTTTGCTCCCCGCACTATGTGATCCACTAGGTTAAGGATCATAAGTGAGCTATATGAGTTAGTCTATATGGCTTAGATTGAAAGTATATGGGGTGCCTAGGCCTGTGCTACACCTGTGCTTTCTTGCCTGGTCATATCCTTGCATGTTTGTATGCTTGTTGTTATGTTGTGACGTCTTCTTTGTAAGTCCTGTCCTCCCCATAGGCATCTGTGAGTGTCTCTTCAAATAATTGACAGTGACAGCCTAATGATGTAGATAAATGAACATAAATGATATTGAATAGAATAACAGGCAAATGATTGCCAACGTCACCGACCTATACTGACTTTGAGCAGGCTTTACTAAACAAGGGAATGAAGGACTCTGAACTCAGTATCACTCCCTTAAAGAAGATATGAATTGAATACATGGTGGGTGAAGGGACCCTATCCATGTGATGTACATATGTATGTGAATTATTCCAATCAGGAGGCGGAGGCACTGCCCGGACTCATAAGCATGACGACTAAGGGCGGAGCTACAATGAGGAAGATACCTTCAAAAAGACGACAGCTCCTAGCCACGCCTAGTCCAGACGAAGCTACGCTGATTGGTCAAGCGAAACGCGTTGACGTCACAGCGGTCATGTGACGCCGGCCGGAGGACACGCCTACTACTCCCCCACCACTCCCCCATCGGATACCGTTACGGATACCGCTTAGGAGCTACAGACGAGCGTCTAAAGTAGAGTGGACGAGCACCCCTGTCGGCCCCCTTGCTTCACAGCCTGTTGAAGCCACGGTGGGACAACTTCACTTACCCCGCGCTGCCAATGAAGGTACAGCAAATAGTCAAGAGAACACCACCACACAAATGTGATGAAGGGGATTTGAATATCAACAAGTGATCCAGGCATGCTGACCGAAGGGGTGGTAATGTAGACTCCATTTCTTTCTAAGTCCACTTGTTACCTTAACAATAGACACTCGTCTACCTGCACCTGTGGATGCAGCATCAGTCCATATCTATGCTGAGGGCATATTATACCTATGACATACATCTACATCGCAGTTTGAATATACGCATGGACTGTTCTGATGTTCCAGCGGGAGGATTGGACTGCCTCATGTGCTTGTAGTCATCAGCTGGTGAACTAACAGACGAACTCAGTTATGGTGGTTGTATGCCACAATTAGTGAGGGCCTATGAGGAGAGCCCCTGGAGTTTGTGACAGGACATAGTCCATCAATTCCAGCTATACTTGGGCCCCCATCTAGACCCCATACTTAGCAACTCATGCTCTACTAGCTCCTGTTCACTAGCACTAGCCATAGCCATCAGGTTGCCCTGGGGGAGCCTTCACAGTGATGCTGGACATACCCTAGGCCGATGCCACACATCACGTGCATCTTCACGTCTCTCACCCCTTTGGGGTCATCACAATAGCCACATTAGGGTATGGCCATCCAGCTTTACTGTGCAAGGCATGAGCCGGCGTCCGGACTGTCTGTGTGGTGTTTGTGTCATTAATGTGTCACTTGTTTGTTGTTCTGTTATGTGTTTTGGTTTAAGTGTCTTTCTTTTTGGTTGAGGATAATTCACTGACCATAGTGCTCACCGGGACTGTGTTTCCCGACTGCACCTGGTGATGCACATCCCATGCATGAGCTAATTTGCTCTACACATGGATGCAATTGATGTACGTTGAAGCTGTTTTAAATTAATAAATATAAATTGTTTTTTACATATACAGCTACATATCCTGGTGTTGATTTATTGTTGCTGCAAGTAGCCACTTTTTGACCCCTCTAGTAATATAGGGGTAGACCTTTTCTATTGTATACTGCAGTTTCTTTGGCTATAGCAACATCACTAGACTTCAGTGAATGGTTATGGGGTGTAATATTATTTAAAACCCCTAGCACCAGACTGTATATAAAGTGGGACAAGGTTATACTCTCTCTCCCCTTTCTTGGTTACAAAATGTATTCTGGTACACGTCTTTGGTAAAAAAAATCCTGTTAAGTGTATAATAGTTGGTTTGTGTGATCACAGACATATGTACGCAGATGATCATGTACAGATGTGCGCAGGTGATCACGGACATGTGTGCAGATGATCATTGGGACATATGATTTTACTGGTACATATGTGGGGGACAGGTGTTTTTACTGTGTGGGGACATGTGTATTTACATTGTGTTGGGACATGTGTGGGGACAGTAGGCTGGTGATCAATGTGTAAAAAGCTGTAAAAAACAGCTCATACTCACTGATCACTGGCCGGCTGCAGAGATCCGCTCTCCTCCCGCAGGGGCGTAACTACCACCATAGCGACCCAGTCGGGCGCTATGGGGCCCGCAGCCGAGTGGGGCCCAGTGAGGATAAGAGCACCGCCGGCACAGTCTCCCAGCCAGGGGAAGAGAGAGGAGAGGAAGAGGCAAGCTGTCCGTATCAGCAGAGAGCTGAATTGCCCGATGTAAGAGCTTTCATTAGAACTTCCAGTGTTCCCGGAGCTCACGTCACATAGCTCCACCTTTTGGCCCGGTGCCTTTGATAGACAGAACGCCGATCCAATGCGGGACATGTGACATCATCAAAGGCGTCGGGCCAAGAGGTGGGGCTATGTGACGATGAGCCCGGGAAGACAGGAAATTTCAAATGAAAGCTATTACGGAGGGCAATCCCGCTCTCTGCTGATCCGGGTGGCTTGCCTCTTCCTCTGCATAGGTGGGGCTGTATGGGGCACAGGTCACGCTGTATTGGGCACAGGTCACGCTGTATGGGGCACAGGTCACGCTGTATTGGGCACAGGTCACGCTGTATGGGGCACAGGTCACGCTGTATTGGGCACAGGTCACGCTGTATGGGGCACAGGCCACGCTGTATGGGGCACAGGTCACGCTGTATTGGGCACAGGTCACGCTGTATTGGGCACAGGTCACGCTGTATGGGGCACAGGTCACGCTGCATTGGGCACAGATCACGCTGTATGGGGCACAGGTCACGCTGTATTGGGCACAGGTCACGCTGCATTGGGCACAGGTCACGCTGTATGGGGCACAGGTCACGCTGTATTGGGCACAGGTCACGCTGTATGGGGCACAGGTCACGCTGTATTGGGCACAGGTCACGCTGCATTGGGCACAGGTCACGCTGTATGTGGCACAGGTCACGCTGCATTGACACTAGGGCAGCTGTGGGGGGGGGGGGCTGTTTGCAGGGGGGGCCCCATACAACATTTTGCTATGGGGCCCTGCTATTTCTAGTTACGCCCCTGACTCTCCGACAACTTCCGTGTGAGGAGAGGATAGCCAATTGCCTAGAAAAAGGCTCTCTATTTACATCACATGACGGCTGTGATTCGACACAGCCGTCATGTGATCAGGAGGGCCAATCACAGAGCCCTCCTGCCGATCGGAGATGCGCCGTGTCCAGGTGACACAAGCGCATCGGGATCGCGCCGCTGGGCGGGCACGCCCGCATGCGCACGATCCCCCTCCTTCTGAGGGACGTTCCTGAACGTCCACTCAGAAGGAGGAAGCGCCCACCCGGCCGTATATGTGCAGTGGCCGGGTGGGATGTGGTTAAAGAGCAACTGTCATCTCTGTCCTGCAGCGGCTCCTCTTCTGACCCACTGTTGACTCACCGACAGTCCCATTCACTTTAATGGGACGGCTGGTGATGCGGCAGTGACACAACAAGGTGAGGGACGTGGCGGGAGCAGGCGAGTGGATGCCCGCTAACAGGCGCTGCCATGATGGATCTGAAATGACAGGTGCTCTTTAAATGTAAGGAACCATTTTTGCTGGTAGTTAGAAACTTTGATATTTGCAAACAAAATGAAGGTTTCCTATTTAGAATAATAAGCTGTCAGGTTAGTAAAACAGCGATATCAGAACCAATTCAATCATACAGTTTGTAGTGTATATAGCTATGCAAAACAATGGGATAAGTAATATTCCTGAATTTTGTTCATGGTTACTGTGACATCAATGCAGTGCATGTTATCTCAACTTGCAGAGTTTGGATTCATTGAATGAGTTTACCAAAAATGAAAATATTGCAGAATATACAGCCTCTTTTTTTTTTTTTTTTTTCCTATTTCATCTTAAAGCGGGATTCCGCCCCTGAAAAAAAATTTAAAAGTCATCAGCTGCTAACACTGTAGCTGCTGACTTTAAATAAGTACTTACCTGTCCTGGGTGCCCGCCCGAGGCTGACCAGTCCCTCGGCTCTCGGGTCCCGGCACCACCATCCCAGGTAAGGGAAACAGGCAATGGAGCCTTGCGGCTTCACTGCCAGTTTCCTACTGCGCATGCGCGAAGCTTTGTGAATGGCACGCGATGTGTTGTGGGACACACACAGTTCCCAGAACACACCGCGCCCCATTCCCCAGAAGACAACGCGGGGAGCAGAAGACTGAAGATCACCGCGGTGTAGGAAGAGGCAGATTAGGAAGACTGACTAGCAACAGCCATTTAAAAAAAAAAAATTTTTCTTTTCCTCTATTTTTTTAGGTATTTTTTGGTGCATTTTTTTTTTTTCAGGGTGGACCTCCACTTTAAATAGAAAACTATCTTTTAGATTTTTACTCCAAAAGCATTTTATTAAAATAAATTTGATAAAAGTCAAACAAATCTTTTTTTTTTTTTAAATCATTGATTTTTATCCACCCTGATAACCAGGGACTTACGGTAAGACTGTACAGGTGTAGCGAAGTGATGGAGGATAAACTGGGCCGGAGTGTGTTCCAGGGAGTAGGTGGAGATTAGCGACGTTATTTTGTGAACCTGTGACCTGAACAGGGCCGTTTTTAAGGCAGGGCAAAAGGGGCAGCTGCCCAGGGCCCTGTCATTGTTGTGGGGCCCAAAGCAGCTGCTTCATACTTGCCAACTATCCTGGTTTAAATTCCCTCGTCCCTTGAGGTTTTAGTCCCGTGCTGTGTGCCAATATCTCAGTGTGAAGTGCTGCTACTAATGCTGCCCAGCTCTGCCCTATTGTTGTGTACAGATGACTCACCTGCATACCCTGTGTTTGCAAGTAAATTACCGGCATTCATATGTAAATAGCAGCGGCATTCATATGTAAACATGCCCCCCTGAGGTCATATCCACAGTAATCTCTAGCAGCCAATCAACAAGCAGAAATCATGTGCTATAACCTCTAGCAACAAAGTGAGCCGTAATGTGTGCTGTAACCTCTAGCAACCAGTCACTGAGCGGTAATGATACACTGTAACCTCTGGCAACCAATCGCAATTGCTGCCTAATATGATTCAGTAAACTGATTTCGAGTCCAGCTGCTATTTATTGTATGTCTCAGAGCAGGTGGAGAGCGAAACTGCAGGGGGGGGGGGGGGGGGGGCAAGAAAAGTTTTGCCCAGGGTCCAATCAATATTAAAGACGTATTAGTGAACATGACCACCAAATATGTGTAGTGATCCATCCTCTGTCTGGTCCAGTTGCAATCCCCTTTCCCAGGCTTGCCATACTTTGCCAGATATGTGGGAGAAGTACGCCTAAAGCATATTATGAATATGTGATAGTCAATGGCGACCCTAGGGGGGGGGGCCAGAGGGGGCCCTGACCCCCCCAACATTATGCTGGGCCCCACCATGTGCCCCCCCCAAAAAAAAAATTTTTTTTTAATTTTTTTTTTTTTTTACAAAAAGGCAATTTCTTTTTGTTTGTATTCATATCGGATGTGCCGCATCTTACTCGGGCCACCGCTGGGGTAACACAGTCTCTATTGAGAGGGAGAACGTCCCCAGTCAGTTCCTGTGGGTGATTCCTCCCCCCTCCCTCTGCTCGCTGACACTGCATAATGCGAGCGCTCACACAACCACGGCCGCCCAATCTGCTCCTTCCCCTGCATCCTCATTGGCAGGGAGAAGAGCGAGTTGCAGGAAGGACTCCACCAGGACTCTCAGTTACTGAAAAAACAGACTGATTTCTCCCGTCCTTAGTACAGGAGAACGAGCCTGTAAATTCCAAGAAATGCCAGACCAGCGCTGTCAATAGCAGGGGCAGGACAGCAAGAGGAGGCTGGGGAACCCCACAGTGACAGAACACCAGGGCCCGGAGGCAAGACAACCTTTGCAACCCTGATAGTTCTCCCACTGCTTTGGACCCTTATATTTTCTTGGTATGCTGGTGACATATATCTCTTGTTCTCTGTCACCCTGGGGGGGCGCCAATACAGTAGGAAGGGAGCTCACTGCAGAACATGTGAAAGGGCCGTTGTGGGATCGTAGTAAAGGGGTAAAGGGCCCCAGGATAGATAAATTATATATAGATAGATAGATAGATAGATAGATAGATAGATAGATAGATAGATAGATCTATATATATATCTCTATATATATATATAGATATATATCTATATATCTATATATATATATTTGCATTTTATATTGCCCCCCTATTTTTTTCCCTGTCCCCCCATGTGCCCCCCTAAATATGAAAGCTGGAGACGCCACTGGTGATAGTACATGCTGCTGGGCCGAGGATTGGGAGCACAGGGTTTTAAGAGGGGAGAGTGCCCAGGAAACTGTCGAATTGCAGTTACTGTCATGTAGAAAGTGGCGGATTTGGAAACATGTCCAGTTAGGGAATGACTTATTAGATGTTTTTGCTGACAGCGTGTTTTGATCTAGGAGAGATTTAGGAAACATGTATTTATTTTTTAGTGATTGAAATGGATAAGAAGGGTGAAGGTAAAAGAAAACAGAAAGGAGGAGCAGAAAAAGAACGTGAAAAAAAAAAAAAAACTCTTAGAAAAAGCTGCAAACCAGTATCAAAAAGTCAGTAGCTTGTTTAAGATAGTGGCAACAAAGCATGACTTACCACCTGCATCTCCACCTAAAGGCAGTGGTGCTGGCTGTAGCACAGCAATACCTAGCACTGTACAAGTGGATATGGATACTGATGCAGGTGAAGATATTCACCGCAGTATTGGACCTCCTATTGAGCTAGAAACTGATGAAGAATTGGAAGAAGAAATTGTGGATGAATCATTGGCAGCAGAGGAGATTCCAGAAGTCGTGGGCATTAATGAGGGCATACCTGACACAGTTGATGATAAAATGTGGTTTATCAGACCAAAATCAGAAAATTTGGATTCATTCTTCCGGTTTCATCCATGTCAAGCAGATTTCCATTCTTTTCATTTGAAAAAGGTTATATGAGAGGAGGGATGGAAAGAAGCGTCACTGGTTGACCTGTTCACATGGACATGGTGTTTTTTTTTCCTCATGGTGTGTCTTGCTTTCAGCAGAAAGACAGACATCAGTGCTTTTATTGATGGTTGCTTTGATGAAAAACGTATGTATCAGAGAATTGAAGAGCACGAAAAAAAGCAACCTCCACAATAATAGCTCTGAATCCTTCTTGATGAGATCAAAGAATATGGACATATCTAGTCATTTCTTTGAGAAACAAACAACAGCCAGAAAGGAGGAAGTGAAGAGAAAACGTGCCATCCTAGAGAGAGTGATTGGCACCATCAAGCTGATTGGAAAAAAGAGGTCTAAGCTAAAGGGGCAACAGCTGAAGCAGCATCTACTTTAGAAGATAAAAATTTGGACCATGGAAACTTCCTTGAGATTTTGCTACTCCTAAGCAAGTTTGATCCCTTGCTGAAAAATCACCTTGATACAGTTATTAAAAAAAAGTAAAAAGAAGCATCAAGGTGCAACGAGTAGCAAAGGACGTGGCGGCTTTGTTACACTCATTTCTAAAACGACAGTGGACAATATCATCTGTGTAATTTCAACACTTTTAAAAAAAGGTATTGCCCAAGAGATCAGAGATGCTGGCATGTTCTCAATTCAGCTAGATACAACGCAGGATATAAATGTCTCAGACCAGTGTACAATTATAATTCGATATGTCACGGATGTGGTCCATGAACGTCTAGTCCAGTGGCGTCTCCAGCTTTCATATTTAGGGGGGGGCACATGGGGGGACAGGGACAAAAATAGGGGGGCAATATAAAATGCATATATATAGATAGATAGATAGATAGATAGATAGATAGATAGATAGATAGATAGATAGATAGATAGATAGATAGATAGATAATTTTTTTTTTGGGGGGGGGCACATGGTGGGGCCCAGCATAATGTTGGGGGGGTCAGGGCCCCCTCTGCCCCCCCCCTAGGGTCGCCATTGGTCTAGTCGCTGTGGTAAATTGCACATCCACGACAGGGAAGGCTTTGTGTGAACTGGTTTGCGATGTATTGGAATCCATGGAAATTGACGTTACAAACTGTGTTGGGAACTCAACAGATGGAGCTTCTAATATGCAGGGGCAGTACAACGGATTCAGCACATGGCTGGGTAAAAAAAACGCCTGGCCAGATTCATGTTTGGTGTTATGCACATGTACTAAATCTGGTGATGATGGATGTCACAAAGATATCTGTTCAGGCAATATCATGGTTCGGCCTTTTAAATTCATGTGCTGTGTTTATCTGTGAATCTTACCTCCGGATGAATGTATGGCGGGATAAGTCTCAGGAATAAAGATTCCGATCGCTTTCTGTGATTGGAGAAACAAGATGGTGGTCCACAGATGCAGCACTTACAAAGGTGTTTGGTTCATTTAATGATCCAAGTCGAGCCTTGTATGTAAATTTGATCCAGACCATGGCAGCGATATCATGTTCTGATCATTTTAATGCTGACATAAGATACAAGGCTGGAACTTTCTTATGCCCCGTACACACGGTCGGATTTTCCGATGGAAAATGCCCGATCGGATTGTGTTGTCGGAAATTCCGACCGTGTGTGGGCTCCATCGGACATTTTCCATCGGATTTTCCGACACACAAAGTTGGAGAGCAGGAGATAAAATTTTCCGACAACAAAATCCGTTGTCGGAATTTCCGATCGTGTGTACACAAATCCGACGGACAAAGTGCCGCGCATGCTCAGAATAAATAAAGAGATGAAAGCTATTGGCCACTGCCCCGTTTATAGTCCCGACGTACGTGTTTTACGTCACCGCGTTCAGAACGATCGGATTTTCCGACAACTTTGTGTGACCGTGTGTATGCAAGACAAGTTTGAGCCAACATCCGTCGGAAAAAATCCTAGGATTTTGTTGTCGGAATGTCCGAACAAAGTCCGACCGTGTGTACGCCCTATTAGACTCCCTCAAGAAATTCAAAACATATATAACAGCACAGCTGTACTTATTTATTTTCAAGAGTACCACTCCACTATCCTTGTACCTGCAAACACAGGGTATGGATATACTGCAGGCATACCGAATGGTGTCAGAAACCGTTGACAACCTACAAGCACATGATCACAATTCTCACATGATTATAGATGTTGCAAAGAAGTTTGCAGTCTGGGCAAATGGCAAGTTGGAGACAACTGATTGCCAAGTTATGATTGAGGAAGACTTTCCACCAACTAAAAGAATACAACGAAAGAAACAAATGGCTGGTGAGCTTGCAGTAGACGAACCAATCTTGTTGGCAAGTGATCGGTTCAGGGTGGAGGTATACAAAGTGACCTTAGACAGGATTATTAATAGTCTGCAGAGCCGATTTACAAAACATGGTCAGCTATTTGCAGATTTGGCATGTTTGGATCCCAGAAATTTTGAAGACATTTTGCTACACCTTCCCAACAATGCATTAGAACGACTGAGCAGTCTTGTAATTAAATTTGACTCCATGGCAACTAAAGAGAAACTGCAAAGTGAGCTACTTGATTTTTCATCAAAGTGGCAAAGATTGAAAATGTCTCTTGATGAAGAATATACTCATGCTAACAATGAAGGTCAGGATGAAGACGCCATCCATTCTCATCTTATCACTGAAACTGAGGAACAACCATACTCAACTGTTGGTGATCAAAATGGAAAGTGCAAGACTTGTAAGAACTGTATAGCATGCTGCTACAATGTGTTACTGCGTTACAACTTATACAGTCTGACGTATAGTTCACTTTTTAATGCATACAAATTGACACTGACACTTTCCTCTTCTCAAGTAGCATGTGAAAGGTCATTTTCAAAACTGAAATATATCTTGAACAGACTTCGAAATTCCCTCTCCCAACCACATTTGGAGGCCTTTATGCTCATGTCCATGGAAAAAGAGGCCTTGATTGGACTAAGCAATGAAACCATCATTGATGTTCTGGCTTCAAAAAGCAGCTTGCTACAAGGGGTGTTGCTTACATAACATCACAAACATGTCTGAGGATTACAATGCTGGTTGATCTCTATTTTTCAAAATTTTGACTAGATTAGTTATTTGTTTACAATGTTTACAAACAGGTTTTTCCATATTTTATCCTCTAAAACTTTAGAAGATAGTTTGCAACCTCCTAAAAGTTAATGAGCACTTTTTTTTTTTTATCTACTGTTAAAGTCGTTTACTTGTTTTTGAAGCACTTTTTTTGAGTAATGTTTGAACATTACTTTTTGAAAACTGTTGAGTTGCTTGCCATTACATTGGTACATCTGAAAAGTTTTTTAATTCCTAAACTTGGACTGGAAAGCAAGTTAACAATATGTTTTCAAGGTATTCCGACTTGTCGAAATTCTAAAAGTTTTTGCGCATTTTGTGCTGCTACAGAATTAACAACAACATATTTGCACTATTTTTTATCTCAAACGGTTTATTTTAACTGTTACAATATTTAATTACTGTTAAGTAAAACATTTTGCACTTTTTTTTATGTGTAGTAATTAACTACTACTATTTTTGTGTCTTTGTGAGTAATTTATTTATGTTACGTTAATAAAGTTTTGAACATGTTTACTTCTTCCATACTTTGAAGTAAAGTTCTTTCATTATTCCTTATACTGGCAATTTATATCACCATAGCAATAAGTGGACTGTTCTTGATGATTGTTCCACTTTTACCACTTTTAACTGTAATTTGCTTTTATATATATAAAGCCCTATGTGCTTTTATATGTGTCTTATCTATATATAATGCATTCTTTAAATGTGCTTTAAAATGCATGGTTTTCCATTTTATGAACAAGAAAATAATGACAATATGCTATGGGGCTGGTATGATATTTTTTCCAGGGCTGGTTTTCATTCCCAGTCCAGCCCTTAATATAGAGAAAAGGGGGTACATGGGATGTTGGGGGAAAGAGTGCAGGGGAGAGAAAGGGGTATATGGAATGTAGGGAAAAAGACTGCAGAGGATATAGGAAGAAGGGGGTATATGGGATGTATGGGATGTTGGTGGAAAGGGTGCAGGTGATACATGGAAAAGGGGGTACATGCAGGACCGGATTAACATAGGGGCTGGTGGAGCTGCAGCTCCAGGCCCCTCCCTCAATATAGGCCCATGCCAGTGGCTTGTCAATTCCTGTGTGCCTTCCTGAAGGAAGAGGAGCCCTCTGTACACACATAGAGGAGACAAGTCAGTGCAGCCGAGTCCTGTCTCTGCCGATGCCTGACTTCTATCACAGGATCTGTTCACTCACACAGATCCTCTGTGTCTGGGGGAGGGGCGCTGATGTCCTAACCAGCAGGAGCCCGGGAGGAAGGACATCTCCCATGCTGTTATGATAAGGTCAGTACATTTGTTAGGGGGATGTTGTGTAATTATTGTGCTAGGGGACAGACTGCTGCTTCCCCCCATGTAATGTGCTCTCTTGTGCCCAGTGCCCACCATGTCATGTGCCTTGCAGTGCCCCCCATGTAATGTGCTGTGCCCACCATGTCATGTCATGTGCCTTGCAGTGCCCCCCATGTAATGTTCTGTGCCCACCATGTCCTGTCATGTGCCTTGCAGTGCCCCCCATGTAATGTGCTGTGCCCACCATGTCCTGTCATGTGCATTGCAGTGCCCCTATGTAATGTGCTGTGCCCACCATGTCATGTGCATTGCAGTGCCCACTATGTAAAGTGCTGTGCCCACCATGTCATGTGCCTTGCAGTGCCCCCATGTAATGTGCTGTGCCCACCATGTCATGTCATGTGCCTTGCAGTGCCCCCCATGTAATGTTCTGTGCCCACCATGTCCTGTCATGTGCATTGCAGTGCCCACTATGTAAAGTTCTGTGCCCACCATGTCATGTGCATTGCAGTGCCCCCCATGTAATGTGCTGTGCCCACCATGTCATGTCATGTGCCTTGCAGTGTCCCCATGTAATGTTCTGTGCCCACCATGTCATGTCATGTGCCTTGCAGTGCCCCCCCATGTAATGTGCTGTGCCCACCATGTCATGTCATGTGCCTTGCAGTGCCCCCATGTAATGTGCTGTGCCCACCATGTCATGTCATGTGCCTTGCAGTGCCCCCCATGTAATGTTCTGTGCCCACCATGTCCTGTCATGTGCATTGCAGTGCCCACTATGTAAAGTTCTGTGCCCACCATGTCATGTGCCTTGCAGTGCCCCCCATGTAATGTTCTGTGCCCACCATGTCATGTCATGTGCCTTGCAGTGCCCCCCCATGTAATGTGCTGTGCCCACCATGTCATGTCATGTGCCTTGCAGTGCCCCCCCATGTAATGTGCTGTGCCCACCATGTCATGTCATGTGCCTTGCAGTGCCCCCATGTAATGTGCTGTGCCCACCATGTCATGTGCCTTGCAGTGCCCCCCATGTAATGTGCTGTGTCCAGTATGTCATTTGCTATACGTTGCAGTGCCCACCATGTAATGCGCTGTGCTGAACAATGTCATGTGCTGTGCATTGCATTGCCCTTCATGTGATGTGCAGTGCCCACTATGTCATGCTGTGCCTTGCAGTGCCCACCATGTCATGTGCAGTTCCTAACATGTAATGTGCAGTTGCATTTCCCACCATGAAACGTGCTATGCCATGCAGTGCCCACCATGTAATGTGTTGTGCCCACCATGTAATGTTATGCGCCATTCAGTGCCCACCATGTAATGCGCTGTGCCCACCATGTCATGTCATGTGCCTTGCAGTGCCCCCCATGTAATGTGCTGTGTCCAGTATGTCATTTGCTGTACATTGCAGTGCCCACCATGTAATGCGCTGTGCTGACCATGTCATGTGCTGTGCATTGCATTGCCCTTCATGTGATGTGCAGTGCCCACTATCTCATGCTGTGCCTTGCAGTGCCCACCATGTAATGTGCAGTGCCCACCATGTCATGTGCTGTGCCTTGCATTGCCCACCATGTAATGTGCAGTGCCCACCATTTCATGTGATGTGCCATCCAGTGCCAACCATGTCATGTGCAATGCCCACCATGTCATGGCTGTGCCTTGCAATGCCCGCTATGTAATTTGCAGTGTCCACCTTGTCATGTGCTGTGCCATACAGTGATCCCACCATGTAATGTGCAGTGCCCACCGTGTAATGTGCAGCGCCCACCATGTCATGTGCACTTCCCACCATGTCATGTGCTATGCTGTGCCCACCCTGCCATGTGCTGTGCCCAGCATGTAGTGTGTTGTGCCCACTGTGTAATGTGCTGTGCTGTTCAACAGTGCCCACCATGTCATGTGCAGTTCCTAATATGTAATGTGCAGTTGCATTTCCCACCATGAAACGTGCTATGCCATGCAGTGCCCACCATGTAATGTGTTGTGCCCACCATGTAATGTTATGTGCCATTCAGTGCCCACCATGTAATGCGCTGTGCCCACCACGTCATGTGCTGTGCCATGCAGTGCCCACCATGTAATGCGCTGTACCCACCATGTAATGTGCTGTGTCATGCAGTGCCCACCATGTCATGTGCAGTGCCCATCATGTAAATTGCTGTGCAATGCCCACCATGTCATGTGCTGTGTTGTGCCCACCATGTCATGTGCTGCACCATGCAGTGCCTACCATGTAATGTGCTGTACATTGTCCACCATGGCATGTGCCGTGCAGTACCCACAATGGAATGTTGTATGCAGGGCTCATCATGTCATGTGTGGTGTCCACCATTTAATGTGCTGTGCTCACAATGTAATGTGCTGTGCTGTGTCATGCAGTGCCCACCTTGTCATGTGCTGTGCAGTGCCCACCATGCTATGTGCAGTACCCACTATATAATGTGTTGTGCCCATCATATAATGTTCTGTGCAGTGCCCACTTGTAATGTCCAGTGCCCACCATGTAATGTGCTCAGCTGTGCCTGCCATGTCATGTGCTGTGCCCACCAAATAAGGTCCTGTGCCCACTGTGTGCATGAGCTGTGCCCACCATGAAATGTGTTGTGTTGTGCAGTACCAACCATGTTATGTGCTGTGCCCACCATATAATGTACTGTGCCTACCTTGTAATGTGCTGTATTGGGCAGTGCCAACCGCGTAATGTGCTGTGCCCGCCATTAAATGTGCTGTATCCACCATGTAATGTGTTGTGCCGACCATGTGATGTACTGTGCTATACCCCCCCCTCCCGTGTAATGTACTATGCTGTGCCCCCCACAGACTCACCCCCTCACTCTCACCCCCCTCCCTCTCTCATCCCCTCTCTTTCACCCTGTTCTCTCTCTCACCCCCTTCACCCCCTACCACCCTCTCTCTCTTTCACCCTCTCTCTATTCCCCTTTTTCTCTCTCTCTCTCTCTCTCTCTCTCTCTCTCTCTCTCTCTCTCTCTCTCTCACCCCCTCTCTCTCTTTAATTTAAATTTCACAAAAAATTGTTTACGTTTTCATTTTATTTATTTTCATAAAAAGGCCCACCAACATCCTTAGCACCAGGCCCATGATGCTCTTAATCTGGGCCTGGGTACATGGGACGTAGGGGGAAAGGGTGCATGGGATATAGAGAAAAAGGGGTACATGGGATGCTGGGGGGGGAGAGTGAAGAGGAGAGAAGCGGGTACATAGAACCAGTGGCAGCTCGTCCATAGGGGCACAAGGGCGCCCCCCCCCCCCCCCCCAAAGCTACTCATCAAAAAAAAAAGTTTAAGTGTGTGCTTGGGGTGCCGGACACAGAGGTGCTATGGGAAGCATTACGTCATCGCAATCATGTGATTGCAGACAAGCATATCTATCGGCTGGCGTTTAGACTGCCCATGGAGCGCAAAGCTCTGCGCTCTCCACACTCCCACTCTGGCGTTATGTGTCCTGTGGTGGTTAGTGAGTGGCAGGTCCGTAGGACGTAGGCCGGTGCTTTTATCGGACCCACCAATCACTTCTGTTTTTTTTTGAGTGACTCATCCTGGCTGGTCCGATGGAACACGAGGCATGAGCAGAGGAGTCAGCCGGTGATCGGGGCAAATCACTGAAGAAGCTGCTGGGAGGTAAGATTAAGCAGAGCACACTTGTGTTGCCCTCTCCGACCTGCAGTGTGATCGCAGCAGCTGCCTGTGTAGTGGATCTGGGGAGGAGGAGGGGGGAGTGCAGAGGCCGTAAAGGGTTGAGAAGCTTTTAGCGCATTCCTGGGTCAGTACATCTGGATGGGGCTGCTAGTGTTAAATATGTGGCAGGTTGGGGGAGGGGCAGCCAGGCAGGCAGACTGGGGCCGGCACTGGGGAGCTACAGATCATTGAGGGAACCATGAATGCCAACATGTACTGTGACATACTGAAGCAGAGCATGATCCCCTCCCTTCAGAGACTGGACCGCAGGGCAGTATTCCAACATGATAACGACCCCAAACACACCTCCAAGACCACCACTGCCTTGCTAAAGAAGCTGAGGGTAAAGGTGATGGACTGGCCAAGCATTTCTCCAGACCTAAACCCTATTGATCATCTGTGGGACATCCTCAAACGGAAGGTGGAGGAGAACAAGGTCTCTAACATCCACCAGCTCCGTGATGTCGTCATTGAGGAGGGGAAGAGGACTCCAGTGACAACCTGTGAAGCTCTGGTGACCTCCATGCCCAAGAGGGTTAAGACAGTGCTGGAAAATAATGGTGGCCACACAAAATATTGACACTTTGGGCCCAATTTGGAGATTTTCACTTAGGGGTGTACTGACTTTTGTTGCCAGCGGTTTAGATATTAATGGCTGTGTGTTGAGTTATTTTGAGCGGACAGCAAATTTACACTGTTATACAAGCTGTACACTCACTACTTTACATTGTAGACAAGTGTCATTTCTTCAGTGTTGTCACATGAAAAGATAGAAGAAAATATTTACAAAAATGTGAGGGGTGTACTTACTTTTGTGAGATACTGTATGTATATATATATATATGTATTGTCAGAGCACTCAGAAGAATGATACGCGGTATAATGTGTACAGTAAGTGAGATGTGACAAGCCAATATCTAGAAAGGTCACATCAAAGCGCAGAACAAAATGAGCTGAAAAGAAAAACATATTGCCAGTCAGCGATAACAGCGTTCAAAGAGACGCGGAGCTCTCACCGCCGAGCGGAGATATTAATCTAAATAAATGACAGAGCTATCACATATTTACATTTCTCTGTGTTTTATTTATTTCCCTGGAGCTCGGGGGACACTTTCCCTCATAATAACTGTAGTCGTGTCACTTTCAGCCACATATGATAGCGGACACAATGTAACATGCGGCGCCATTCATGCTGACTGGTTAGCACCTTGAGGGGATCTCTACTATTGTCATAATGAACTAGGATGAACATTCCAATGGATTATTTTTTTTTGCAGCAATACATGTATTGAATTAAGTGATTTACTAGCAGCTGAGGGGGATGGGAGAGAATTGATTGCTGTATTCAAATCCATATCGAGTTATGGTGACCATTTTGTTGGATTCTTTGGTAGACCTTCTGCGTTGCCAGAAGCACCAACCATCAACAGGCAGGACGAATGCTAGAGCAGTGAAAACCCAAGGACTGCGTAAATTATAGCCCTCGACCAGAAAAAAAAAAATGTTTTAGAGAAAGTTATAAAAATATAAAAGAAATACAAAATAATAATAATATTAATATATATATATATATATATATATATATATATATATATATATATATATATATATATATATATACAGTATATATATATATATATATTTATATATATATATATATATTTTTAATTTATAAGAGGGGTCTTCAGAAAGTTTCCGCACTTTTATATTTTCCTTGGAAACAGCGAGGGGGGGGAGGAGCTTTGCTGATGGCATTGAAAAGTTGGTACGATGCTGGGAAAAATGCATCGCTCACAAAGGTGACTGCTGTATGTAGAAAAGTAATGTCATTTTTTTTTTAATAAAAAGAGTTAAAAAAAGTGTGGAAACTTGTTGAAATATATTATAAAATATTTGAAGTAAAAAAAAAAAAAATACCTTGCACCCGTCTGTTAAGTTGCAACCTTGTTGTCTCTTTTCTATTCAAAATGTTGGCAACAAATCCCATTTTTCTTGGCCAGGCTGGTAAGAAATTGACCAAGTGCCAATGGGCTCCCCTATGCGAAGGTGATATTACCGGGTCTCGTGGGATCTGGGGAAAGCCAAAGATCCAGAATCCCAAAAGAATGGACAGTGCTAGAGCATCTTCTTGCAACATGTGCGATTCTGAGCTTTCCCAGCATCCTCTGGTGAGGCTCAGTGATGTCTTACAAGAAGAGGCCAGATTCTGGGGATGTATTATATATATATATATATATATATATATATCAAAATAATAAAATAAAAATTTGAAGAAAAAAAGGTGAAAAAAATTGTACCCCAATTATAGGGTCGCCATGTTTTTGGGGAATCTACAATCCCTACAGTCTCTTTCCTACAAAAAAAAACTTGGCAACAAATCCCAGGCCATAAAAATATCAACCAGGTGGCACAACTCTATCCGGCTGCCATTTCTAGCAGCTGCAGCAAAAAACACAAAAACTCACAATAACAGCACTGGTTGACTCAACGTTTATCAACACAGTTCAGACAAAGCTTAGAGAGATGCAAAGTAGCATTGTTACTTTTGTCTACACTCTGTTTCCTTCATCTACAGATCAAAGGGATGAACTTCAATCTGCAGAAGTTGTCTGTTTAGCCCCTTGTTACCTTTAGCTTACCCTAATAAGCCCCAATTAACTTCTTTCTGCCCCTTCTCCTTTCAACAATTTTTTAATTTTTTTTTTTATTTCTATTAATTAACCAGCAATATTTACATCTTTTTCATTTTTGCTTCTTTTCTTTGTATTTGATCAGCAGAGATTTCAATTTAGCACATTTTTCAGCCATAATTTACCCTAATCACCACTAATTGACTATGTAGAAGGATAAATGACCGCGCTTAGGAACCTACGTAGGTATGCTGCCTCCCCTAATATGGCTCCCCCAAGGGGTCTGTAGATACATGATTATAATGAGAAGGGGATGGTGGCGCTCCCTAGTTTGGGTAAAAAAGAGTCAGTTACTGATGTATACTATCTCAAATGTGGTAGGTTACAACTTAATATAAAAAATTATACTGTAAAGTGATCCGTGAACTACAGGTCCACAAACAGTGCTTATAACTGTTGATCATTGAGTCAGGTATTCCGCTATATGGTTAGCTTATCCCCACTCAATTGATATTTTAGTGAATTTTAGCACAACATAATATCTCTAAAGTAAATATAGGGTTAATAGGACTCCATATAAGTCCCGTGCTTAGCAGTCACAAGTGATTATGTGCTTGTACCAATTTTTGTGAGAACATACAAAATAAAATAAAATTATATATAGGCACTTGTTAAAAAACCATATTTAAGGAAAAGACCTGATTAAAGACAAAAGAAAAGAAAAGGATGTTAATATGCATCTGCATACTAGTAGTTCATAAGGTGTAAAAAGTCCCGAGTCAGGGTTGATAACACAAACGTGTGACTATAAGTGTTTTGATACACCAATGCATATTAATAGTCCATCTGGTAAAATAGGTCTTCATGCAGGATGATTAACACAGAAATGGTGACTGTAGGCGTACCACTAATTAACTACTTCCTCCCCTTCTCCTTTCTACTTTCTTATTTTTTTAATTACTGTTTTATTAACATTAATATTTAAACTTTTGCTTTTTTTATTTTTTATTAGTTTTTTTTTTTTTTTGTGTCACATTCAAAAATACTCTAAAAAAAACCTTTCTATCATTTGTAAATAACTGTCATTGTGTTTAAAACATTTTAGGATGGACCTGGGGCTACTCCATATACTACATTGTTACTTTTTGGTCCTGTGATCTTACAAATCCCAACCCTCCTAATAGAGGCTACTTTATTTATACTCTCAGAATTTGAAACGCACAATTCTGACTTTTAATCTTACAATTTCTACTCTGAAACTCAGAATTCTGATTTTGAAACACAGAATCCTGTCTTTTAAGCTTAGAATTCTGACTTTTAAAATCAGAATGCGCACTTTGAAACTCAGAATTTATAAACTCAGACATCTGACTTTGAAACTCATAATTCTGACTTTGAAACCCAGAATCCTGTCTTTTAATCTTAGAATTCTGACTTTGAAACTCAGAATTCAGATTTTTTAATCTCAGCATACTGATGTTTAATCTCAGAATTCTGACTTTGAAAACTCAGAATTTTTATGTTTAATCTCAGAATTCTGACTTTAAAACTCAGAATTCTGACTTTTATTGTCAGAGAAATGATTTTTAATCTCGGAATTCTGACTTTTATTGTCAGAGAACTGATTTTTAATATCAGAATTCTGACTTTGAAAATCAGAATTCTGACTTTCAAACTCAGAATTTATAACCTCAGTATTCTGACTTTGAAACTTGGAGTTCTGTTTTTCTAATCTCAGAATTCTGACTTGTGTTTAAAACATTTTAGGATGGCCCCAGGGCTCTTCTATACTTTGTACCAGAATGATAATTTTAGTGTCGTTTTAAATAGGGCAAATTATAGAATAAAATGTATACTTTTATTCTACAGTAACACAATTAAAAAAAAAAAAATGGTCAAAAATATTTTTTTGTTTGTTTTGTTTTTTGGGGGTTTTTTTTGTCTAAGGATTGTATGAAAAGGTTTATTTTTGCAAGATAGTATTACAAAAAGAAAAGTATTATTTGTTCATAAAAAAACAAAATACATATCACTTTGATATCTTCAGTAATGACATGACATGTAGAAAAAAAGAAAAAAAGAAAGAGCGGGACTTTAAATAAGGCACACGGGAGCAACTTCAAAAAATTAGGTAAAAAACAGGTTTTATTGTGTTCAAAAATGGTCATATATTAACATACTCTTGTTGCGCATAGTCACTATTAATACTCTATATTTCATCAGACAACACATTCCAACAAGGAGTTATAATGCAAGTACATAAATATTAAATAGCTAAAAATCGCAAGGTACAGAATATATGACACATTAAGTGTCAATCAAAAGAGTTTACAGAAAGAAAACACAAATAGACATGGAACGTTCATACAGATTTGTTAATTGGGTACACCTATGGGTAAGTTGTAAGCTCCACGCGTTTCGGGACCCTTTAGCCACTCGTGAGGAGCTTACCTATGGATATGAAAGACAATCGTATTTTAAAAAAGCAAAATAGATAGAAAATGGTGGGCAAATGTAAAGCATGTCCCCTCACACATTAGCCTGACCTATTTGTCACCCCCTTTTTTTCACAGGTCCCCCACATCATGGGGACAACCGACCCACCTGCCCTCTTCTTCTTTTTTCACCATTGCCACCCCTTTCTGTGACCCACCTGAGGTGGTGCTCGGGCTGTGTGTGTGTTCGCCCGGATGGGCCCCCTCAGCTCCGGGGACCATTGGCTGGCCTGACCCGCGTGGCCGCGCCGCCTATGCGCGGATACATATATGTGTAAGTTTGGGGGCTAAGTGTGCAGATTTTTTTGGGGACATGCTTTACATTTGCCCACCATCTTCTATCTATTTTGCTTTTTTAAAATACGATTGTCTTCCATATCCATAGGTAACCATTGTGGTTTTGCTCCTGACGAGTGGCTAAAGGGCCCCGAAACACGTAGAGCTTACAACTTACCCATAGGTGTACCCAATTAACAAATCTGTATGAACGTTCCATGTCTATTTGTGTTTTCTTTCTGTAAACTCTTTTGATTGACACTTAATGTGTCATATATTCTGTGCCTTGCGATTTTTAGCTATTTAATATTTATGTACTTGCATTATAACTCCTTGTTGGAATGTGTTGTCTGATGAAATATAGAGTATTAATAGTGACTATACAAGAGTATGTTAATATATGACCATTTTTGAACACAATAAAACCTGTTTTTGACCTAATTTTTTTAAGTTGCTCCCGTGTGCCTCATTTAAAGTCCCGCTCTTTGTTTTTTTCTTTTTTTCTACATATCGAATCGGGATGGAGGAAGGGGTCCGAACGCCCCCTACTACCTCATTTAAAGTCCCATTTTCCTGGTCTATTTTTATTCAGTAATGACAATTTATTGCTGAAAAAACAGGTCCATTTAGGAAAAGTAAAATCAGTTCTTGTCCATAGGGGGTGTACAGGAGTGAGAGGGTAAATGGTTAATATCAGCTCTGCCCTAAAATGATTTACAATTGATCACCACCATGGACTTATTGATTAAAAATAAACATTCAACTTGTTACATAATAAGAGGTAACATCCTGCCAAATACTTTGTATCCAGGGGACATTCCCATTAAGTGGAAAAAAAAAAAGTTGCCAGCTACCCATCCGTGAAATCTCTGAAACAAATCCAGAGGATTTCAAACAATCCAGATTCTCCAGTCACTAAATTTTGATAATAAATTTGCCTTGTGAATGGTTGTGGTAATTAGCGGGTACACAACGGGCCAATGTTCTGCTCAGCCGCTCATGTAACGCGTCTTGGAGAATCATTTTGCTGATGGATTAAGCAATGTCAACAGTGTAGTTAATGCAACCTATTAACGGGCCAACATGCTCAGGAAAACAAACACTCCGGAGCCTGACAAGTCTGCGATTTCCCTGCTAGACGTTCGCTTTGAGGTGAGCTTTAAAGGGCGCTCTGCAATAATTATTTTATTATTATTATTATTTTTCATTCCTGCTATTAGTGATTTACAAATCCGCTCTTCCATTGGTCCAGGGAATTCAAACATCCAATCTGTTTTGCGAATGTGATTGTCCGCCATGTATTGACAGAATTAATGGGCGAGTATTGGGTTTTTCTATAAAATTTCTTTCTATGTTTATTATGTAAAAGCCCAATTCCTCCCCCCTTGGGAGGCCCTTGGCACCAGTGGCGGCCGGTGCTAAATATTTTAGGGGGAGGGGGGGTTAGGAAAAACCAACACCAACTCAACTCCCCCTCCCCCCATAGAGGACCCTTTGCACCAGTGGTGGCTGGTGCTCAATATTTTAGGGGGGGGGTAGGAAAAACCAACACCAACCCAACTGGGGGCACCCATGGGGGCACTCTTGCGTATTTGCTCTTGGGTCACCCCTACTGTGTCCATTGACACAGACAGTGGGACTCGGGACTCGGCCCTGCCCCCCCTCTCCCTTGTCACTGGATTTGATTGACAACACTAGGAGCCAACGGCTCCCGAGGCACTTTCAAAAACAAAAGTAAAAAAATCCAACAAGAAGGAAGTTCTAAGCGCTGCGCACCAACATGCCCGACAGTCACTAAGGCAAAAGCTGCCTAAGACCAGCTCCATCCAGGCCACGGGCCTCTCTGCTTGCCCATCTGCGGACCCGGGACGGGAATACACACAGGTCCGCTCTACTCCCCTCCTTGGTGTCGACCCAGGAAAGTGAAGTGTTTGACATCATTTCCGGATTCCGCCTCTCCCGTGTCCCTGGCCAATGTGGCCCCTGGATGTTTCATTAACCACTTCGTGCCTGGCCTATAACAGTTTGACAGCTGGGCAGGGGCTTTTCCGTTCTGAGCACATGAGTGCCGCCTATCCATGCCTATCATTGACTATCAGTGTCGCCTATCAGTGCACATGAGTGCCGCCTATTGGTGCCCATTAGTGCTGCCTATCCATGCCTATCATTGACCATAAGTGTCGCCTATCAGTGCACATGAGTGCCGCCTATTGGTGCCCATTAGTGCTGCCTATCCATGCCTATCATTGACCATAAGTGTCGCCTATCAGTGCACATAAGTGCCGCCTATCAGTGCCCATTAGTGCCACCTATCCGTGCCTATCAGTCCTGCCTATCATTGACTATCAGTGCCGCCTATCAGTGCACATGAGTGCCGCCTATCAGTGACCATTAGTGCGGCCTATCCTTGCCTATCATTGACTATCAGTGCCACCTATCATTGACTATCAGTGCCGCCTATGAGTGCACATGAGTGCCGCCTATCGGTGCCCATTAGTGCCGCCTATCCGTGCCTATCATTGACTATCAGTGTCGCCTATCAGTGCACATGAGTGCCGCCTATCCGTGCCTATCATTGACTATCAGTGCCGCCTATCAGTGCACATGAGTGCCACCTATCCGTGCCTATCATTGACTATCAGTGTCGCCTATCAGTGCACATGAGTGCCGCCTATCCATGCCTATCATTGACTATCAGTGTCGCCTATCAGTGCACATGAGTGCCGCCTATTGGTGCCCATTAGTGCTGCCTATCCATGCCTATCATTGACTATCAGTGTCGCCTATCAGTGCACATAAGTGCCGCCTATTCGTGCCTATCATTGACTATCAGTGTCGCCTATCAGTGCACATGAGTGCCGCCTATCGGTGTGCATGAGTGCCGCCTATCCGTGCCTATCATTGACTATCAGTGTCGCCTATCAGTGCACATGAGTGCCGCTTATCGGTGCCCATTAGTGCCGCCTATCTGTGCTTATCATTGACCATCGGTGTCGCCTATCAGTGCACATGAGTGCCGCCTATAAGTGCTCATCAGTGCTGCATATCAGTGCCGCCTCATCAGTGAAGGAGAAAAATTACTTACAGTATTTACAAATCTTTATAACAGAAACTAAGAAAAACTTTTTTTTTTTTTTTCAAAATTTTTGGTCTTTTTTTCTTTTGTTTAGCAAAAATAAAAAAAAACAGCAGTGATTAAATACCACCAAAAGAAAGCTCTATTTGTGTACAGTGTAGTATGACCGCGCAATTGTCATTCAAAGAGTGACAGCGCTGAAAGCTGAAAATTGGCCTGGGCGGGAAGGGGGTGAAGGTGCCCGGTATTGAAGGGGTTAAAGAGACCCTGTCACATGTCAAATTTTTTTTTTTTTAAATAGTAAAAAAGTTACACCCAAGCCCATAACCCCCCCCCCGCACACAAATTTTAATCGAGGCCCCCTGCCCTCACATATATGCACAAATGAACGTAAACGCATGTGTTGGGGGCACCGCCGATTCGGATCCACACGTTACATATCGCTGCACACGCTGGAATGAGAGCAATCATTTCCAGCACCAGCCCTCCTCCATAACTCTAAACTAATGACCTATCCGGGGCTTTTAAAAGTGTTGCCTATGGAAAATATAGGGGACTGGAATTTGTCACCATTTCACAGGGGCGCAGGCAAATTAAAAAATTTGACATGTTGGTTATCTATTTACTCGGTGCACCCTCATCTTTTATATTTGACCAAAAATTGGGTGAATTATTGTGTTTATGTGCCCAACAGTTAGGTTTAGTTTATTTTTTACTGAAATTTTTGCGGTACTATCATGTGACAAAAAAAATTGGGACTACCACTATTTTATTCTCTAGGGTGTCCGCTTTCAGAAAAATATATCATGTTTTTGGGGGGGGGTTATGTAATCTTTAAGACGAAAATGATTTTCGTGTGCAAAAAAAAAAAATTGCAAAAACCACTGTGGCCGTGGGCGGTTTTATTATATTATAATAAAATATGTGACTGTATATGTAAAATATTATTATATGTGGCTGTTGTTCTATTACTTTACTACTACTACTATTACTGTAAATGTATTTACTTTTTCTCCAGGTGTTCTTTCTGTGAAAACATAAAAAGAGCCATTTTTGAGGCCCAAAACAAATAATCATTCCAGAATAGATGAAAGAAGCTTCTGTTACCCATTAGGAGTTATTTAAAGGTGTTTGATCCCAAATAAGGGGGTGAGTGATGAAGGTGTTAAATAGCGGATATAAATCATGACTCTTTGTCACAATGTATCTGTTATCACATCCAACTGAATAATAACAATCAGAGCAATACCCGTCCCTTCTCCTCCGGGACAATGCGAGGAATAAAGCGCCATGTAAATAAGCCTCGGCTCCTTCAAAGTTCAGATGAGTATCTGCGCTCGGCTCGGAGAGCTTTGTGTCTCGGTGTTATCGCTGAGTGCAGCGCGCTCTTCTCTATCACCGCCGCTTTATTGTGCCGACACACCGAGCAGATATCACCCGCTGTAAATCCTGGAGGAAAGTCTCTATAAAACGCAGTTTCTTACAAATATTTACAGATATTTATATATATGCCGCCTCTCTTCCTTTAATTCATGCACAACTGTCCTAACCACTTGCCTATCGGGCACTTAGATGCCCAGGCGCCATTTTTCAGCTCTCAGCGCTGTCGCAGTTTGAATGACAATTGCGCGGTCGTGCTACACTGTACCCAAACGAAATTTTTTATCATTTTCTTCACACAAATAGAGCTTTCGTTTGGTGGTATTTCATCACTGCTGGGTTTAAAAAAAAAAAAAAGAGACCAAAAATTTTGAAAAAAATATTTTTTTTTTACATAGTTTCTGTCAGTAAATTTTGTAACGAAGTAATTTTTCTCCTTCATTGATGTGGCGGCACTGATGGGCATCAATAGGCTGAACTGGTGGGCATTGATGAGGTGACAATTATGGGCACTGATGAGGCACCACCTATGGGCACTGATTAGGTGGCACTGATGAGGAGGCACTAATATTCTGCACTTATGGGCACTAATAGGTGGCACTGATGAGAACTGATAGGCGGCACTAATGAGTGTCACTGGTGGGCATTGATAGGTGGCACTGGTGGGCACTGATAGGTGGCACTGACGGGCCCTGATAGCCGGCACTGGTGGGCACTGATAGGTGGCATGCATAAGCGGCACTGATGGGCAGCACTAATGGATACTGATGGGCATTAATGGATGGCACTGATGAACATTACTGATAGGCAGCACTAAAAGCCAGTACTGACTGGCATCACTAATGAGCACTGATTTCTGGCTGTGGTGGGCACTGATTGTGGGCACTGGTAGGTGGCACTGACGGGCCCTGATAGCTCTCACTGATAGGTGGCATGCATAAGCGGCACTGATGGGCGGCACTAATGGGCACTGATGGGCATTAATGGATGGCACTGATAGGCAGCACTGAAAAGCCAGTACTGACTGGCATCACTAATGGGCACTGATTTCTGACTGTGGTGGGCACTGATTGTGGGCACTGGTGGGCATTGACTGCTGGCACTGGTTGGCACTGGTTGCTGGCACTGGTTAGCATGGGTTGCTGACACTGGTGGTGCTCTAATTTAATCAGGGCACTGATAATAAGTCCCCTGATTACATCTCTCACTGTCCCCTGCGAGGAAATGCCGCTGATCAGCTCTCCTCGCCACACACTCTGTCCGTGTGAGGCGAGGAGAGCCGAATACCGTCACTTCCTTGTTTACATGTGACCGGCTGTGATTGGACAAAGCCGATCACACGATTAAAGAGCCGCGTCAGCGGCTCTTTACAGAGATCGTGGTTGTGCCATGTCCTAGCAACACGGCGCGACCCGCAATGACGTCCACCCAGAATGAGAGCCGCACCGCCCTGCCTTCATTTGACAGTGGGGCGGCGGCAAGTGGTTAAAGTGATATTAAAGTCTTCTTTTTTTTTGTTTTTTAATAATAAACATGATATACTTACCTCTGTGTAATTGTTTTGCACAGAGCAGTCCTGATCCCCCTCTTCTCGGGTCCCCCACTGGTGCTCCTGGCTCCTCCCTCCTGCCTAGTGCACCCTAGGGGTTGTCACCTTTTCTTCAAGTCAAACCTGAACACTTTAGCGGCGCACAGCAATTTTTTTATAGTATAAACTATAGATATATTTTGCTGTTAAATAACATTTATAATCATATGAAGTTAATAACAAGAGTTCCCCCTTTACATCAGAGTCCACAGAGTTCCTGTTTTACATCTGAACTCGCAGAGTTCCCTTTCACTGTAAGGGGGGACTCTGCAGACTCTGATGTAAGGGAGAACTCTGGGGACTCTAACATAAGGGATGCTCTGGGAACCCTGATCTAAGGGGGAACACTGAGAACTCTGGTGTAAAGGGGAACTCTGATGTAAGGGGTGCTCTGAGAACCCTGATTTACCTTAGTGTACTCACTCAGAGGCAGGAGAGAGAAGGGGGGAGACTTCAATCACAGACAGGGATGGATGGATGGATGGTGAGCTCATTCACCCCTTGGCAGTCAACACCTCTCATCCAGATGTATCTGAGGCTGCTGGACTTCAAATTTCCAGCCAACACTTTCCTTTTCTGAGGCACAGCGCCGGGGATTGGAATGTGGGCAGACACAGAGGGGGGGGGGGGGCGGGAGGCAGAGGTGCAGATCGAGGCCTCTCTCCTCCCGCGTGTTTGGAGGGGGGGGTTGTCAGTGCCAGTGTTCTGCAGAGAAAGTTCCGCTTGGCAGATAAGGACCCCCCTCTACTGCGCAGGCGCTGTGCCTGCACAGTAGGATCCGGCAGAAATAGCCGAAGGTGAATAGCTGAAAATCAGCTGTACACGGCTCTTTTAGATTCCCCCTTTAGGTCCACTTGGATGGTGGGGAAGGAACCTGGACCCAGGGCGCAGGCGCCATGTACAGCTGATTGTAGATTTTGTGCTTCGGCTATCTCCGGCGGCTGATAGTAGTTCGTACTGCGCAGGCGCTGCGCCTGCACAGTACAGGGGGCGAACTTATCCGCCGAGGGAACTTTCTCGGTAAGACACCGGCTTTGGGCAATGTGAAAAAGAGAAGACATGTGCACTGCCAAAAAATTTGTTTCATTTTCGTTTCATTCGTTTTTGTTTTTTTTTGTTTTTCGGGTCATTCATTATGATTGCAATTCGTAAATCTGAAAATCCGAAAGAATAACTAAATAATAATAACTAACTATTCATTTATAAGTAGACTATTGGAATTTCCTTTCAAATTTGGCTGTTAGTGAACGTAACGAATACGGATTTATCTGAAGTTACGAATCATCCGAAATAACTGAATGCCGCATCTAAACAAATGGAACGGAGCAAATGAATAAATAATAATAATAAAAATGTAATAAAAAAAGAACATACCGGCGCATGGATCCCCCCCCCCTTGCATTGGAATCCATGCGCCAGTATGTCCTGAAAGGGGCCGGACGCATGGATGGGGGGCGGGCAGTGATGGATGGGGGGGAGAGGGCGGTGTCAGGGCCGTCTTAATAGCATCATGGGGGGGGCGTGTCCAACTTCCGGTATGTGAGGAAGCTTTTCTTCAGAGCTCCGACCGCGGTTAAATCCTGACGAATCCTGTGGACCTGCAGGTTGAACCCTTTCGCCCCAAAACTATCAGACCGGATAGCGGAACATCCCGGGCACCTGAAGATGGTGAAATATGGCCCGAGTGTGGATCCTACACCCGCAGAGAAGCTGGCGAAATATGCGCACGAGGACACCCAAGATGGCGCCCGGCTGGGGAGAGCGAGGTCTGCAACGGCAGCTCCGCCTAACAGTGAGTGGACCGAGGGGGATAGAGACTGGCTGGATCCGACTGACCCGCTGGCTCGTCCCCTGCCATCTCCGGGCTCAGAACCTGAGGAGAGCGGCTCCGGTACGCAAGGAGGTGAACCGACGCTTTTACAAATTATGGACACTATTAAAAGCTGCCATGCGGCCTTATCCACGCAAATAGAAACCATTAGAGTGGACTTTGCTCTGCTTAAAGATGATGTGCAGAAGGTGAGGCAGAGAGTCACCCAAACGGAACACAGAATCAGTGCAGTAGAGGATGATCTTAGCCCCCTGATGCTACATGTCAGAGATCTATCGGCGGACAACAAAGCCCAGGAGGCCAAACTGGGAGACATAGAAGACAGGCTGAGGAGGAACAACCTTCGGTTCTTGGGTTTCCCAGAAGGTACAGAGGGGAAAAACCCGGAGGAATTCCTGTTGTCTTGGCTTAAACAGGTATTTGGTACTGATAGCTTCTCTCACTTATTCGCCATAGAGCGCGCGCATAGGATCCCACTGAGAGCTCCTGTTCCTGGGAGATATCCCAGACCCATGATAGCGCGCTTTCTCTACTTCAGAGACAAGGAAACGATTCTAAGAAAGGCCCGCAATTTACCTGAGCTAATGTTTAACAACAACAGAGTCTCAATTTTCCCTGACTTCTCTGCTGCGACACAGAAACAAAGGGCAGCATTTCAAAGTGTAAAACAGCGCTTGCGGGACCGCAGCTTGCCATACAGCATGCTTTACCCAGCCAAACTTCGAGTGGTCCACAAAGGACAAACGCAATTCTTTTCATCACCCAAGGAGGCGAATAGATGGCTGGAATCTCTTGGTCAAGGATAAAGATGCGATATCCCGAACAGCTAGCAGTATTGGCAGCGATCACCCGGGAGGCTTCCGGTAGTGAAGAGAAAAATGTTTAACATAATCCCAGTGTGTAATACCCTGCAGGGTATCAAAGATGTCTTTTGAGCTTGCTGGATGCCGGTTTACAAGATTCTGCTATCAGTTAACCTGACGGGAACACTAGTAAATGATCTTCAAGCAACGCGGTGTCGGTAGAACTCTGTAAACTCACATATACTTTTTCCTAAAGCTTCCAGGCCTGCTGGCACAGGAAGAATACCCCCCCTTTAGGAAGCGTTTTCTTGGTTTCATGTTAGGGGTGAAAGTCTGTGGGTTGTTCGGGGCTACAGGCAGGGTGGGGGGACAGGGAGTTCAGATCACTTACAGTGATCACAATGTTGGTTTCTGTGTTTTTTGTTCTTTTTTTTTCTTTTTCCTTTTGTTTTTGACATTGTATCACGCAACGGAAGGGTACCCTAAAGGTCTAACACTGCTTAAGATGCGGGTAAACTGGTACCAGGAAAAAAGTTCATGTGTATATTTAAGAGTATGGTACAAGCTAGATATACCTATAGATAGGAAGTATATCTCCGCATGTTACTCCAGGGGGCAAGCTTTAAATTTAGAAAGAGAATACATTGAACGCCCCTTCGTGGGTGGATTGGAAGTGCTGCTATACCCCCGAGATATATACGCTGCTGTTGCCATTATATTTTATTTTCACCATGGTGCAGTCCCTTGATATTCTCTCATGGAATGTGAGAGGTCTCAATTCAAAAATAAAGAGAGCCCTAGTGTTTAAATACATACTGAAACGTAGGCCACATATCATATTCCTTCAGGAAACGCATCTAGTGGGATCCAAAACGTTAGCCCTTCATAGGGCTTCTGTGGGTAGAGCATTTCACTCTACTTACTCTAGCTATGCCAGGGGTGTATCCATATTGTTTGCCAAGTCGCTTCTATACACTATTAAAACGGTCAAACTTGATCCTATGGGTAGATATGTGGCCCTCGCAGTAACTATTAATAATCAAACTTTTACCTTAGTAGCAGTGTATATACCTCCCCCGTTTGCAATCAAGGTATGGGAGGAGATGATGGCCGAGGTATTGCAAATGGCGGAGGGTCCGATCATTTTGGCCGGGGATCTGAATGCTGTCTTATCACCAGATAAGGACAGGTTTAAAATGGCTGCGGTAGGAGGTTCACCCCTGGAGGCATGTGTGAAACCTTATGATTTGGTGGAGGCTTGGCGGTGGAAACACCCTGACGCTAAGGAATATTCCTGTTTCTCTGCCACTTTTAATACACTCTCTAGGATAGATCTATGTTTTATGTCTAGAGACCTGCTCCCAAGGGTAGTAGATGTTCAATATCTGCCGAGGGCCATCTCGGATCACTCTCCCATGCTTCTCTCCATTGACATGGAGAAACCGAGGGGATATGTTGTATGGAGGTTGGCTCCCTTATGGCTTGAGGAGGAGTGTTTCGAGAGGGCCACCGCAGCTTCCATTAATAATTTCTGGCTAGTAAACAAGAAAGAGGTCCCGATTGGGGTCACATGGGATGCATTTAAAGCTACACTCCGGGGATCCATCTCAGGTTTAGTTAAACAACTGCAGTCTGATAATGGGTGGAAGGTTAGAGATGCGGAACAAACGGCCACGGAGTCCGAAGTAGAATATATTAAAAACCCTAACTCGGAGACCCATAGAGTATGGAGAGATAATATAAGAAAACTAGATCTAGTGCTGATAGAAAAAACTCAGAAAAAATTACTTTATCAGTCACAAAGGATCTTTGAGTTTGGGGACAAAAATAGTAGACTACTGGCATACCTGGCACATTCCCAGCAGACCCCCACTTCTATTCCAAGAATATACAATACAAATGGGAAAATCTGCACATCACACGATGATGTTGCAGATGCTTTTATGGCGTTCTATAAAGATTTGTATAGGTCAAGGGTGGATTATGAGTTGGAGGAGGTGCGGACGTACCTTGCCCCAATACCCCTGACTGGGCTTACGGCGGAGGGAGTGGAGGAACTAGATGCCCAGTTTACAACTGAAGAAGTATTATCAGCTATAAAGTCCCTTAAGCCTAATAAAACTCCCGGACTGGATGGATTTCCAGTCGAATGGTATAAAGCATATGCGGACACCCTAACCCCTAGGTTGCTTGAGATGTATGAAGATGCCTTTGACCAGGGTATTTTACCTGAATCTATGAGGGAAGCTCTGATAGTACTGATCCCCAAGCCGCGCAAGGACCATGATTTATGTGAATCATATAGGCCTATATCCCTCATTAATGTAGACGCAAAAATCCTAGCTAAAATTTTGGCGAAACGTCTCAATGGAGTGATAGCATCTATTATCCATCCTGATCAGACAGGATTTATTCCTGAGAGATCGACTGCCATAAATCTGAGACGTCTATTTACTATATTACAATCGAAGGGCCCTGTTCCCGACACTCGGGTGGTGGTGTCACTAGACACTCATAAGGCGTTTGACTCTATAGAATGGCCATATCTCATAGCGGTCCTTGAGCGGTTGGGTTTCGGCCCAAGATTCATAGGGTGGGTCAGACTACTATATGCGGAGCCTCGGGCTAGATTGCGTGTCAATAACTCCATTACCGGGCTCTTCAATATAGCTAGGGGCACACGGCAGGGGTGCCCTTTGTCGCCCCTGCTGTTTGCCCTGGCAATAGAACCATTGGCGGCAATGTTGAGGGCGGACGAACGGATCAAGGGATGTAGGATTAATGACAGAGAGGAAAAAACATCTTTATACGCCGACGATATGCTTTTATATCTGGAGGAGGCGGAGGGGTCGTTACCCATAGCTTTGGACAGAATATCGGACTTTGGGAGGTACTCCGGGTTCAAAGTGAACTGGAGTAAATCCGTAATATTCCCTTTTGACCCCGCATATGTCCCGAAACTCTCTCAGGAGATATTACTAACTTTGGTATCAAGGTTTAGATACCTTGGGGTCGAGATACAGCTGCCACTGGACTCGTATGTGTCGATTAACCTGCTACCGGTCTGGAAACGTCTAAGGGAGAGTACACAGACCTGGGCTAAACTCCCCCTTGGCCTTTTTGGGCGAATTAATATATTTAAAATGATTTATTTGCCCAGGTTCCTGTACCTACTCTGGCATGCCCCGGTATACATTCCAAAGAAATGGTTTGTTGACATAAACAAGACACTTGGTACGTTTCTATGGGGACCCAAACCCGCTAGAATATCTATGGAAACACTTCACTTACCCATAAGGTCAGGTGGACTAGCTCTACCAAATCTAAGATACTATTATCTAGCTGCCCAATTAACGCATGTACATTGGTGGTGCTTCCCGCAGATGAACAAAGCCTCGGTGGCCACTCAAGCTGCCCAGGTTCATTCATACGAAGCACTGATCAATGTCCTGTTTAGAAATGGTCCGTATCCAACTAAGGGGTCTAATATTTTAAAGCTCTCATATAAAATATTTCATATATGTAATAGATTAATAGGGGGATCTAGTCTGGCAGTTTCCCCTAATGCTCCGCTGTGGCATAACTCTCAACTCCCTGAAATAGCCAAGGTTCCGGACGGAGCCCACTGGGCTGTTTATGGGATTAAATACGCACATCAACTGTTTAGGAATGGAATTTTCAGAGCCTTTATAGATCTGAAAACTGAATATAACGTACCCAATACTTCCTTCTTTAGATACCTCCAGTTGAGGCATGCCGCCAAGGCTCAATATGGAGGGGGGGTGGTCAATCTTTCCACATCTGCAATGGAAAAACTTATAGCTGAGGAAGACCACTCAAAACTGATCTCTAGATACTACTCAGTTCTGTTGGCTCCCTCTTCCCCGGGGCTAGACAGGGTGGCCATGCAATGGAAAACAGATATTCCATCTCTTACAGAGGAAACGTGGCAGGAAGTGTTAGACACCACGATGTCATCAATGATCTCGGCCAGAGATAAAATGCTTCAATTTAACTACTTACATAGAATGTACTACACCCCGAAAAGACTGCATAAAATGGGAGGGAGGGACTCCCCGGAGTGTACCCGCTGCAAAGCGGAGGTAGGAGATTTCTTACACATGGTGTGGCAATGCCCCCAGGTGATGCCATACTGGAGAGAAATCCTCGCATTTATGGAGGAAAAGCTAGAGCTTCCAAATATATGCTCTCCGGCCAGGTGCTTGCTTGGAGACTTGGAAGAGGAGGACCTTCCCACATCAAGGAAAACCCTTCCACGGATACTATTTTGTTATGCTAAGAAGGCCTTGGCCCTCAAGTGGAGGGAACAGAACCCTCCCTCTCTTGGGGACTGGTTAAGATTGGTTAATAAAGCCTTACCGATGTATAAACTCACATATCAGGCTAGAGGCAGAAACAAAAAATTTGATAAAGTCTGGGGGATATGGATCACAAAGGTATCCGGAGAGATTGATATATAACTATTATCAGCTTATATAACAATGTTTATGTGCAGGTGTGTTGGACGCGAGGTAGGACGTGAACTTAATGTTGGAAATAATGATAGAGTATATAAGCCAAAGGGAATATTGGGAATATCACATAGAAACAGTTAGATAAGAAACGAATAAGTTGGTTATTCTGTATACAGACAGAGCTTTATTTTTATTTTTAGGATCATAAATGTTAGATCTAAATGATTGTTACCAGTATACACTGCTTCACAATACAAGCTGTTGTAAGATGATAAAGAATTATGCTACAGTACTGTAAAATAATCTTGTGAACTTCAATAAATTTACCCCTTTAATAGCATCATGGGCCCCTGGGCAAAGTAATGCACTGGGGCCCCTACCAGCTTGCCCCAATTTACGCACCTACTTTCAAGAAATAAAGTATAAACAGTGGCGTTGCTATGGGGGTGCGGGGGGGTGCGGCCCGCACCCGGGTGACACCCGCCAGAGGGTGACACCCGGCTCAGACTGGCACCGGCGCCGCATTGAGAGGGGCGCCGCCGCCTCGGCTCCCTCCTTCCCTTCCGGGATGTCCTCTCCTCTGCTCTATGAGATCTGTGAGGAGAGTGGGGGAGGAGGGAGTGAAGCAGAAATAGACTGGCTGCCCCGGATCCGACCGTCCCCACACACACCTCCACACGGCGCGGCCGCGGCTGCACTCACTGCAGCTTCCTCCTTGGCTGAGTTGACTCTGACGTGGTGTACACAGGCAGGGAGGAAGACTCGAGGATGTGGAGGGACACCATCCATGCTACAGCACCTGCCCTGAGGTATGCAACAGGAGTGTTGCAGAGGAGGGGGACATAGTGGTTGGGGGCATTGGCAGGTAACAATTATGCTGCCAAGAGAGGGTTGGAGAGGACTTTTACTAGAAGTAGGAGAGGGCAGATTTGAAGTTTGACCCCCCTCCCCCAGCGCAATTCCTCTCCCCTCCCAAAGCACCCCCTAGCACATATCCTTTCACACCCCCCCCGAATCAAAGGTCCTATTTCGGATCCATCCACCCCCCAAATCCCATTCTGGCTCCATCCACCCCCCAATCCCATCCAGCTACACCCACCGATCCCATACCCGCTCATCCATCCCCCTGATCCCATCCCAGCTCCATCCATCCCCCCGATCCCATACCCGCTCATCCATCCCCCCTGATCCCATACCCACGCATCCATCCCCCTTGATCCCATCCCAGCTCCATCCATCCCTCCGATCCCATACCCGCTCATCCATCCCCCCTGATCCCATCCCAGCTCCATCCATCCCCCCGATCCCATACCGGCTCATCCATCCCCCCTGATCCCATACCCACGCATCCATCCCCCTTGATCCCATCCCAGCTCCATCCATCCCTCCGATCCCATACCCGCTCATCCATCCCCCCTGATCCCATACCCACGCATCCATCCCCCTTGATCCCATCCCAGCTCCATCCATCCCCCCGATCCCATACCCGCTCATCCATCCCCCCTGATCCCATACCCACGCATCCATCCCCCTTGATCCCATCCCAGCTCCATCCATCCCTCCGATCCCATACCCGCTCATCCATCCCCCTGATCCCATACCCGCACATCCACCCCCCTTGATCCTGATCCCATCCCAGCTCCATCCATCCCCCCTGATCCCATCCTGTCTCCATCCATCCCCCTGATCCCATTCCAGCTTCATCCATCCCCCTGATCCCATACCTGCTCCATCCATCCCCCCTGATCCAATCCCCAATCCCATCCCGGCTCCATCTATTCCCCGATCCCATCCCCGCTCTATCCATTCCCCTGATCACATCCTGGCTCCATTCATTCCCCCATCACTTCCCAGCTCCACCCAGCCCCCAATCCCATACCCGCTCCAGCCACCCCCCCTGATCCTGATCCCATCCTGGCTCCATCCATCTCCTCAATCCCATCCTGGCTCCAAACATCTCCCCTGATCCAATTCCGGCTCCATCCATCCCCCCCAATCACATCCCAGCTCCATCTATTGTGGTGGTAGGTTAAGGGGGGGGGGGGAACCACACCGACCCACTAGCCTGCTTAGTGCCGGGGGGTGGGCGGGTGACACCATGTATTACCGCACCAGGTGACACCAACCCTAGTGACGCCACTGAGTATAAATAGTTGATAGAATTAAACATAGATACATTAGTACTTTCAATAAAATCAATTTTACAAAAGGAAAACATTCCATAAATCAAAGACTAATCAACACAAAGGGCACAGTACAGAAGGGGGCAGGAGGGCACAATATTGGGATCAGGAGGGCACAATATTGGGATCAGGAGGGCACAGTATTGGGATCAGGAGGGCACAGTACAGAAGGGGGGCAGGAGGGCACAATATTGGGATCAGGAGGGCACAATATTGGGATCAGGAGGGCACAGTATTGGGATCAGGAGGGCACAATTTTGGGATCAGGAGGGCACAGTATTGGGATCAGGAGAGCACAATATTGGGATCAGGAGGGCACAGTATTGGGATCAGGAGGGCACAATATTGGGATCAGGAGGGCACAATATTGGGATCAGGAGGGCACAGTATTGGGATCAGGAGGGCACAATATTGGGATCAGGAGGGCACAATATTGGGATCAGGAGGGCACAGTATTGGGATCAGGAGGGCACAATATTGGGATCAGGAGGGTACAATATTGGGATCAGGAGGGTACAATATTGGGATCATGAGGGTACTATATTGGGATCAGGAGGGCACAGTATTGGGATCAGGAGGGCACAGTATTGGGATCAGGAGGGCACAATATTTGGATCAGGGGGGCACAATATTGGGATCAGGAGGGCACAATATTGGGATCAGGAGGGCACAGTATAGGTTCTGGGACACTTCTCGGGACACTGCCATCTCAGGACAGTTTAGTAAAAAGCATGAATGTCCCAGACAGTTGACAAATATGATGTAATGCAAGACTATTGTGGGGCCCCATGCATCTGGGGCTCCTGGGCAGCGCCCAGGAGTGCCCTTGCATTAAGATGGCCCTGGGTGGTGCCCGTGCACCCCTAGAGGCCCCATAGAACTGCAGCAGTTGCATTCAGCGCCGGCGCCACCCACCAAAAATGACACGCCATTCAAGTTTTCACCACACCACAAATCCGACCATTGGACACTCAGACCCTTCAGTGTTCTGTCTTCTTCCTTAAAGCGAGAGTCCACCCAAAAAAAAAAATATTAAAAGCCAGCAGCTACAAATACTGCAGCTGCTGACTTTTAATACATGGCCACTTACCTGTCCCAAGGTCCAGCGATGTCGGCAGCCGACGCCGATAAATCGCTCGACTCTCGGCAGCTGCCGCCGCCATCCTAGGTGAGGGAATCAGGAAGTGAAGCGTTGCGGCATCACTTCCCGGTTCCCTACTGCGCATGCGCGAGTTGCGCTGCGCGTCGTAACTGGTCCCCGCTATCTCCTGGGAGCTGTGTGTTTCCCAGGAGACAGCGCGGAGGGACAGGAAGAGGCATAGACTCCCGTGGGAGTCTATGCCGGAAGTGGGTGCAAATACCTGTCTTATACACGTATCTGCACCCCCCTCCCCCTGAAAGGTGCCAAATGTGACACCGGAGGGGGGTAGGGTTCCGAAAAGCGGAAGTTCCATTTTTGTGTGGAACTCCGCTTTAAAACCCTTTTCCGGTAAATATAAGTCGCAGCCGGTCTCCTCCGCTCCGGTTTTATTCGTCGGGATCGGATTTCATTTTCTTTGCGTGTCTAAAGACTGCAGTAAATCGGTAATTGTATCCGAGCGAGCCGGGGAAAGATTTGTCAGAGGATCACCCATCAGGCACAAAAACAATAAAGAAAATCAGGTTAAAAGAAAAGTTCGGCCGCTTGAAATATGTTTATATTCTGAACTCGCCAACTTTCTCCCGGAAAGGGACGTCAGCAGTCTTCCGAATTATGTGTTAATGCTGAGCCGAGCTAAAAGAGAGACGTCGATCCTAAAACGTTTACGGCGGCTGAAGGGGACGAGGGGACGCATCTCTTTTTTTTTCACGGGAGAATTTATTTTTTTTCATTAGCGGTCGGGGGGAAAAATAAATGAAGCGCCTTTTCTAAGCGTCTGGATAAAATGCTCAGCGTTCCCCCCCGGGGACTCGATCCGCCGCTGATTAAAAAAAAAAGTGATTTTTTTTTTTTGTTACTGGACCCGAATCAAGTCATCTAAACTTCCAGAATAATTGAAAGTCTTTCGGGGGGCACTGTGCCATTTTTTAGATTAATTTTCTTTTCAATTCTTTAATTTCTAGAGCTTTAGAGAAATGTACGAAGATGTCATTACCACTGAAAATACAATATCTCACAAAAGTAAGTACACCCCTCACATTTCTGTAAATCTTTTCTTCTATCTTTTCATGTGACAACACTGAAGAAATTACACTTTGCTACAATGTAAAGTAGTGAGTGTACAGCTTGTATAACAGTGTAAATTTGCTGTCCCCTCAAAATAACTCAACACACAGCCATTAATGTCTAAACCGCTGGCAACAAAAGTCAGTACACCCCTAAGTGAAAATGTCCAAATTGGGCCTAAAGTGTCAAAATTTTGTGTGGCCACCATTATTTTCCAGCACTGCCTTAACCCTCTTGGGCATGGAGGTCACCAGAGCTTCACAGGTTGTCACTGGAGTCCTCTTCCCCTCCCCCATGATGACATCACAGAGCTGGTGGATGTGAGAGACCTTGCGCTCCTCCACCTTCCGTTTGAGGATGCCCCACAGATGCTCAATAGGGTTTAGGTCTGGAGACATGCTTGGCCAGTCCATCACCTTTACCCTCAGCTTCTTTAGCAAGGCAGTGGTGGTCTTGGAGGTGTGTTTGGGGTGGTTATCATGTTGGAATACTGCCCTGCTGTCCAGTCTCTGAAGGGAGGGGATCATGCTCTGCTTCAGTATGTCACAGTACATGTTGGCATTCATGGTTCCCTCAATGATCTGTAGCCCCCCAGTGCCGGCAGCACTCATGCAGCCCCAGACCATGACACTCCCACCACCATGCTTGACTGTAGACAAGACACACTTGTCTTTGTCCTCCTCACCTGGTTGCCCCCACACACGCTTGTCACCATCTGAACCAAATACGTTTATCTTGGTCTCATCAGACCACAGGACATGGTTCCAGTAATCCATGTCCTTAGTCTGCTTGTCTTCAGCAAACTGTTTGCGGTCTTTCTTGTGCATCATCTTTAGAAGAGGCTTCCTTCTGGGACGACAGCCATGCAGACCAATTTGATGCAGTGTGCGGCGTATGGTCTGAGCACTGACAGGCTGACCCCCCACCCCTACAACCTCTGCAGCAATGCTGGCAGCACTCATACGTCTATTTCCCAAAGACAACCTCTGGATATGACGCTGAGCATGTGACCTCAACTTCTTTGCTTGACCATGGCGAGGCCTGTTCTGAGGGGAACCTGTCCTGTTATACCGCTGTATGGTCTTGGCCACCGTGCTGCAGATCAGTTTCAGGGTCTTGGCAATCTTCTTATAGCCTAGGCCATCTTTATGTAGAGCAACAATTCTTTTTTTCAGATCCTCACAGAGTTCTTTGCCATGAGGTGCCATGTTGAACTTCCAGTGACCAGTATGAGAGAGTGAGAGCGATAACACCAAATTTAACACACCTGCTCCCCATTCACACCTGAGACCTTGTAACACTAACGAGTCGCATGACACCGGGGAGGGAAAATGGCTAATTGGGCCCAATTTGGAGATTTTCACTTAGAGGTGTACTCACTTTTGTTGCCAGCGGTTTAAACATTAATGGCTGTGTGTTGAGTTATTTTGAGGGGACAGCAAATTTACACTGTTATACAAGCTGTACACTCACTACTTTACATTTTAGACAAGTGTCATTTCTTCAGTGTTGTCACATGAAAAGATAGAAGAAAATATTTACAAAAATGTGAGGGGTGTACTTACTTTTGTGAGATACTGTATATAAAAAAATTGCAGTAATACAAAAACAGCAACTAGTCCGTTCACACAGTGGCTATGACTGGCGACATGGGAAATTCACACTCACAGTATAGACAAAGGAGAAAGGGCCTCCTTCTCAAACAATCACATTAAACTTAAGCATTGCATCAGTGGTGGCCCATACATAAGGGGCGCCACCCCCCTAATCCATGCGCCCGGGCCCTAATCTACATGCCTGGGGCACGTGCCTGGAGCGTGGGGCACTAACTGGCTTCAAAAAAGGGTGGGCTCGGGGGGGGTGCAGAGCATTGCACCCGAGCCCGCCCAGTGTGACAATAGCGAATTAATATTTGCTATTGTGTTCCTGATTCTCCTCCCAGCCAATCAGGAAACAGGTCCTGAGACCCGATTGGCCAGGGATTCTTAAGACTCCCGGGGGATTAGGTCTCAGGACCCACTTCCTGTTTGGCTGGGAAGGAGAAGCAACGGCCCGGAGCGAGAAGTAGCTGGAGTGAGGAGCCCCGGTTCCTCGTCATCTGCCTTCTAAGAAAAGGAGGCCTCTGATCGCCGCCTTCCTGTTTGTCTCTCACGAGGGGGGGGGATCACCACCTTCCCGTCCATCTCCCGCGCGGGGGGGAATCACCACCTTCACATCTGTCTCCTGTGGTGGAGGGGGGTGGCGTTGTCTTGCCACCCCCTCCCCCCAAATATTGAGCACCAGCTGCCACTGCATTGTATATATGTATTTTGGGGTAAACCTCCAAATTTTGCCAAAGTAGCCAGGAAATATGTGTCAAAGACCCCTTGTGGGTAGTCCTGGACACCAATAGACAACTAAGGAGGGCTGACAAACCCATAAAAGGAGAGTAAACAAAAAACAAAGACAAGAAAGATAAGAGCAAAGTGAGGGGGGAGAAAGGGAAGGGACCCAGGATCACCAGAGACACCGGTTAGAGTTGACCCACGCTTATCAGGGGGAGATCAGGGAAGGCATAGGTCAACCATATTTCCCAATGTTTTAAGAAATTAGCATGTGAGTCATTAAGAATACTAGACATTTGTTCATTAAGCATCATGGCTGTCTAACAGTCTCTCACTGCCTGGAAGGAGACTTTAGGTTTCTTCTAGGCCTGAGCAATCGTCCTTTTGGCTGCTATGAACAAATAAGATGCCATTTTTTGTTGACGAGTGAATACGGATAGGGCAATCCAGCAAAGCATATTTAGCCTCCTTTTGGATATTTAGGTGGAACAGGGACCAAACAATCAAGACCAAAAGCCCACCAGTCATGGGCAGGTCCACCAGGTATGCAAAACATCCCCACGATGGCCACACCCCGTAAACATTGATCACTAGAGGTCGGGTTAGTATGGGCAATACGGACCGGGACCCAATACCACCGCAACAACACTTTATATGCCACCTCTAAGGTGGCAGTATTAAATGATCATTTAGCAACTGAAGTCCAGGCCTTGCTCCAATCCGCCAGATCAATCTCAGTACCCAAATCTTGCTCCCACTGAGCCACATAAGTGAAGTACACAATAATCGGCCATTCAAGGACTCGTAGAGAGTGGAGTTGAGCCCTGGGGAACCAGGGGTGTGCTGACAAATACTATATGCTCAAAAATGAGTTTCTGGAAGGGATAGGAAGAGATAAGCCAGGGAGACACTATCCAGTGTTGAAGCTGGAGGAAGCGAAAGAACTCCGACTGGGAAGCGTCATGAGACTCAGGAAAGGTGGTCCAAATCGGTAGGGATCGGGCAGTCAAAAAATGTTGCATATAAGTAAGGCCACAGGAGGTCCCCCAAGTGAATGCTTGGGGCTGGTCAAGTCCGGGGGAAACAAAGGGGTTGTTGGTAATAAGTAGCAAGGTAAAATGAGGGAGCTTGAGTACCTTACTGAGTCCCATTGACTGTCATTTTCAAACCACCCCACATATGTGTAAAGAAAAACCTGTTACAGTAATCAAATTTTGATACAGTAATCCATACGAGTCCCAACGCGTTTCAATATAAAAAAATCTTTTTCAGGGAAAGAGGTGGTTCAAATCAAGGGCTAAAAGCACAGCACAGACTATTAATCAGCCATTATGGGGTGTCCATCAGCCACCGATCATCCAAGTTGTAAGGAAAGGTTTGCCAATAGACAAGATGACTCCTTTGGACAGACAGGCTAATACATTTTCCCTTTCGTGCTCAAAGGAATTGGGCACTGAATAATGCATCTGCTAATGCGCCTGTGCATAGTCATGTGTGCGCACACGCGCCTTTGCGCATTTTCGTACGTGCCAGTGCTCGCATGCACCTGTGACCAATGTTACATGTAAACTCAGCCAGTGCTCAGGATCAGTGCTGCGTTGTCTTCAGCCTCCTGTGTATCCTATGATTCTGTATCCTGATTCCAGTTGCTGACCTGGCTTGTCTTGACCACTGTCTAAACTGCACCTGCACTGACCTTAGCTTGTCCCCTGACCTCCACTTCTGTCTGCTCCATTGGCTCTTGCTTTACTGATGAGTTCCAGACCCGGCTTGTTTCCTGACCACACTCTTGTATGTGCCCTGTACCCAGTCCATCCTGTCTGTGTATGACCCGGCCTGCCTTACTCTGCTACTTTGCCTGCTGTCCTCATCTGTACCATCTGCCCACCTGCTTGCCTGCTTACTGGAGCCATCCAGCATGGACACCTGCCATGAAGCTAGCAAGACTTACAATGTCCATAAGGAAAAACGCCTGTAGTACAGGATGTCAGCAAAAGAGGATTCCACAGTTCACAATGATGGATTATGGAATAAGGTGTCCCCTGCAAAGATGGTAGCTTCCTATTTATGGGGAGTTCTCCTTACTGGACATTGATGAGTCAGATCATACCTTTTGGCCTGGTGACCTTCATATACTTTGTAGTCCTTGGTAAACTATAAGGCTTTGTGTATTACAAGGCGTACAAAATTCCAAATATAGATCCAGTGGGGACCCCTGGTGCCCTTTGTGCTTCCTGTTTCTCCACCCGATGGGTTGATCGGTGGCTGATGGGCATCCCATAATGGCTGATTAATAGTCTGTGGTGTGCTTTTATCACTTAATATGAAGCACCTCTTCTCCCGAAATTTTTTTTTTATTGACCCACCTCTTGGCTCTTTAAAATGTCAGGCTCCTGGGTTCTGACTGACTGAGTTACCGAGAGCAGGACACCATACACACATCCTGAATGCTACACTACATCTACAACCAACTTTTACTGCATGCAGGTTCGTTAAGGCCATCGTAAGGTACACCAACGTTTCTTAAAGGGCCCCCACGATAGCCAGCAGAAGGAACATCTCAGGTCTTTAGGAAGGTTGAGGCCAGGAACAGAAGAGCATTCCTAACCGGCAGTTCCTTTACAGGTAGCGCTACACATGTGTTTATACAGATACTTGTGTAAAGCGCATGTCTTTTGATGCACATTTTTGGATTCTGGGTTACGGATCCGAAAGCAGCTCATGTTTACACACCCGTGTGAATGGCCCCATCGATCACAATACAGCTGTGTTCAGATCCATAATTAAAAAGCACTTGTATATATATATTTTATTCTTTATTTTGTAAGGCCTTGTGAATGACATATTCCCAGCTGAGCGTGTGTTGAACCCCCCCCTGCTGCCGATGTTGGTGGCAGCAAAATGGTTAAAGGATATCTAAAGCTTGTTTTTTTTTTTTCTTAAAAAACAAACATGTTATACTTACCACCTCTGTGCAGTTGGTTTTGCACAGGGGGCCCCGATCCTCCTCTTCTTGGGTCCCTTAGCGGCGCTCCTGGCTCCTCCTCTTCTTCAGTGCCTCGTTGGAAAGCCGTTCTCCCTTGGGCCACTCGTGCGGGCGCGCTCCCATGTCCTGCTGCTGCATCTATTGACACAGACAGCAGGATTCGGCCCCGCCCCCGGCTCCCGCATCATTGGATTTGATTGACAGCAGCGGGAGCCAATGGCTGCGCTGCTATCAATCTATCCAATCAGGACCCGAGACACCGGCTGGACCTGGTGGGCTCGTCCCCTTCTGTCAGGGCTGGGCTCAGCCCTTCCTTCTCAGAGCTGGCCACTCAGCTGTCAGCTAATTGCCAGCTCCTATCTCTCCACAGTTACTCAGCTGTTGATGATATCCTGCTCGTCAGTCCTGCCTACTTAAGCTGTCCAGTCCAGAGGATCTCTGCCTTCACCCTGGTCGACATCACAGAGACTAGCTCCTGCGTTCCTGTTTAAAGACTTGCTTTGCTGACATCCCTTCTGGCTCCAGATCCTGCTTCCTGTTCCGCTACATTGATCCCTGACTTTTGGCTTGGCCGACTATCCGTTCCGGTTACTGAACTTTTGCTGTGTTTTGACTACGTTTGTTCTTTTTACTTTTTTTATTAAACAAGTGTAATTTAACTGTACTCCTGTCTCAGTCTGATTTCATGGTTTCTGACACCGTCGCTGGAAAAGACCTGGTTCAGGTAAGTAAAAAGGGGTCTCTGGGGGGGGGGGGGAGCTGCATCACAGGAGGTTTTTCACCTTAATGCATAGAATGCAAACCTGAAGGGTTCACAATCCCTTCAAACGGTGCAAAATAAAAGCCGTATACCATTGTGAAAATTACTTAGGTAGGCAAATTAGTCACATAATTAATAACTGTGAAGTGAATTATTGTTAATTTGATAATGCATGATTAATAAATAATTGAATAATTGTTAAATTAATAATTGTTATGTTAATTATTGTCAATTTAATAATTCGTTAATAATTTAACCACTTCAAAACCAGCCTCGTTTTGGATTTTAGGTGTTTAAGAGTTTAAAACAGGTTTTTTTGCTAGAAAATTACTTAGAACCCCCAAACATTATATATTGTTTTTTTTCTAACACCCTAGAGAATAAAATGGCGGTCATTGCAATACTTTTTTTTGCACCGTATTTGCGCAGCGGTCTTCTAAGCGCACTTTTTTTGGAAAAAATTCACTTTTTTGAAAAAAAAAATAAGACAACAGTAAAGTTAGCCCAATTTTTTTTTATATTGTGAAATATAATGTTACGCCAAGTAAATTGATACCCATCATGTCACGCTTTAAAATTGCGCCCGCTCGTGGAATGGCGTCAAACTTTTACCCTTAAAAATCTCCATAGGCGACGTTTAAAAAATTCTACAGATTGCATGTTTTGCGTTACAGAGGAGGTCTAGGGCTAGAATTATTGCTCTCACTCTACCGGTCGCGGCAATACCTCACATGTGTGGTTTGACCACCGTTTTCATATGCGGGCGCTACTCACGTATGCGTTCGCTTCTGCGCGCGAGCTCGTCGGGACAGGGCGCTTTAAAAAATTTATTTATTTTTTTTAATTATTTATTTTACTTTATTTTATTTATTTTTTCACTGTTTTTTAAAAAAAAAAAATTTGGATCACTTTTATTCCTATTACAAGGAATGTAAACATCCCTTGTAATAGAAAAAAGCATGACAGGTCCTCTTAAATATGAGATCTGGGGTCAAAAAGTCCTCAGATCTCATATTTAGACTATAATGCAAAAAAAAAAAAAAAAAAAAAAAAAGTCGTTTAAAAAAATGACACAAAATAAATTGTGCCTTTAAGAGAAGTGGGCGGAGCCGTCGTAATGACGTCGCTCCGGCCGTCGCATGGTATAGAGACGGGTGGGGGCCATCTTGGCCTCACTCGTCTCAGTACCTCAGCAGTGAAAGGACCCGATCGCCTCCGCCGTTACCGACGGCTCCGGTAAGCGGCGGAGGGTGCGGGAGAGCGGCGGGAGGGGGGGTGGCACCTCTCCCGCCGCCGATAACGGTGATCTCGCGGCGAACCCGCCGCATAGACCACCATTATCGTGTGCAGAATCGCCGGCTCTAAAGATGGATACCTCGGTTGTGGCAGCAGCTGCTGCCGTTACCGAGATATCCATCTTTAAAAAACAGGACGTCAATATACAGTGGGCGGTCGGGAAGCGGTTAATAATTGTTGAGTTAATGACTGTGAAGTTAACCGACGCGTACTGACACTGAATTTGGCTTGGGCACCTCGGCCTCCATGGTCTCTGGCCATGAAAGGGTCCCCCCCCCCCACCTGATCCTAACAATTCTTCACAAGACAATTTGGAAAACTCTCCAATTTGGATAACTAATGAAGAACAAATGCAGAGACGTTTACAAGGTGGTGAGTGGAGCTCACGGTGTATTAACGTCTTCCAGCTGCCCTGGCCGAACAAATGACTTTATAATTGAAAGCTGGAGCAACGCTGCAGCAAATGGGGCCATCTTGGCGCACAGAATGGAAAGGTCCGCGGCGTCACGCACTTGTTATAATTGTTTCCTTTGCGCTTCGGCATATTATCAATAAACTGTTTAGATAGGAGCCATTTCCCGGTGACTGTTCTCATTAAATTAAATTAACTGGAAAGAAAAATATATTTCACCAGTAAAACAAATACAGTCGTAAACAATTGATTCGATTTATTTTCTTATAGAAAACACATTCATATTTATAATTACGAACTGTTATCAGGTGAACTACCCGGGGGGGGGGGGGGGGGGGGGGGCGCTCAGGCGTGTCTGTGCAATGTTTCGGAATGGTTGTCGAAGGATTTGTAAACCACCATATTTATAGACAGACTGCAAAGAATTCTGTTGCTCTTAGAACAAAACAATTTGTATCTTTAGTATCAAATTTTAAGTCAATTTTACAATGTTTCTCTTTAACCACTTGTCTACCGATTTACCTTTATAAACAGCATGGCAGGCAAGTGCTTAAAGTGGTTCTAGAGGCTCAAAGTTTTTTACCTTCATGCCTTCTGGGTGCACCCCCTCCTGTCCCTCTTATATTTACCTGAGCCCGATCTTGTTTTCCTGACCGTTACCATCTGGGAATGTTGCCACAATATTCAAGCTGAAAAAAAAAGGGGGGGGGGGATGTATATCTCCATATACTGGGACTTTAAATGAAGCGCACAAGGAAAGCGGGTAGTGCGCCTCCATCCCTAATCTAAAATCAAAAAATAATAAAAGAGTATGGGACTTTAAATGAGGCAGGCTCAAGCACAACGTGAGAGTAAGAATTTATTATCCATGAATGTCAAATTGCGTAACGTTGTATATGACAAATAATTGCTCAATTCATATGCAGACATCTTGGAAAATACACAGCATGCATATAAACAGGATGTAAAACCTGACTACCATAACAGGGGAACAATTGTACATATTTCATAGGTATGATGAAATAGGACTAGTAATATACAGTAAATTCATAAAAATATTATTGTAAAAATATTGATGGAACTGTGAGGGGTTACATCCTCAAAAGCTCGACGCGTTTCGTAGGTAAACCGACTCATCAGGAGCGGATGCTGAATGTCTGTAAGTAATAAAAGGTGTTTTAAATCACAGGCCCATGATATGGAAAATATTATATGTAAAGAGGTTTATATAGAAAAAAAAGAGATGGTCAAGTCCACAAACTTGCATCCCATTGGAATGCTGAACTCCAATAATACTGGTATGCGGTATGCGGTCCTCTATGGTGTCCCCTATAACTTGAAGGATAATACTTATTATTACCATATGTTATATACTCCAAATATTTGTGTTTTACTTTATAGACATGTTTTATGTGCATCCACTCCTGAAACGCGCCGAGTTTTAAGGTGCCCTTTTAAAACATGTACTGACATCTGTAACCTTTTAAGTATGTATCATACACTATGAATCAGCTTTGTTTACTATATCTGCATTTGACAACACTAGTGTATTGACTATTCAGTAAATCAATTTATTATGTCTATTTTGTATTCAATGACCATTTGTGGTACATTTCATTTAAAGTCCCAGGGCATAGTTTTGTGTTTGTTTGTATGGTTACTAGGGATGGAGGTGCACCACTGGTGGCACCGGACCCCTTTTATATTTCAGCAATGGGGATAAGAGCAGTGGCTCTCCAAGGATCTATCTCTATCTGTCTATCACAGCCAGTGAGCCAATGAGGAGAGAGCGGGGGGGGGGGGCTGAGCCACACTTTGCGGAGTGGACTCACAGAGCGCTGCTTGGGATCAAGGCTGCTCAAGTGCCTGCCCCATAGCTAGTGGCTTGCTATTGGAGGCAAAAGGGAGGAGCCAGGACCGCCAGCGTGGGACCCAAAAAGAAGAGGACCGTGGCTGCTCTGTGCAAAACTCTGTGTATAGCGTTTGTTATTTAAAAAAAAAAAAATCTTTCCTTTAGCATTATTTCAAATTAAGCTAATATTAAACCCCCCAATGTCTCCGTAAAGAGGACCTGTCACCTAATCATGCTATCACATAGGGGGCTTGTTATTCTCCTTGTGATAGCAATAAAGTAGCAAAAAAATAAAAAATAAAAAGAGTGTAAAAATAAATAAACATATATAGATATAGAGAGATATATAGATATATAGATTTATATATATATACCCTGTTTCCCCGAAAATAAGACCTAGGGTGATTGTAAGTGATGGCTGCAATATAAGCCCTACCCTCCAAATAAGCCCTACCCTGTTTCCCCCAAAATGAGCCCTACCCTGAAAATAAGACCTACAAGGACTTTAACTAGGGCTTATTTGGAGGGTAGGGCTTATATTGACGCAAACACCGACAATCACGCTAGGTCTTATTTTAGGGGAAACAGGGTTGTGACAGTAGGAGATGCTTTTACGTTAAAATTGGTAGTTTGGGAGACACAGGGGGTGCACATTTGCTTGGTGCAAGACTGCAGAGCATAGATGTGGACTGGAGAAGATTGCTTTCACAGCTTTCTCCAGGTTTTGGTATTCGGTCATGGGGCTCTGTAGTTTGGAGATTCCACAGTGTCTTGGGTGGGACGGGATCTCCAACCCTGTGTCCAGACTTGGTAGATGACCAGCAGGGTGTGTGCTCAGGTGAGCACAGCCCTTATAATGAGTTTATGGGAAGACCTCATGGCTCCCAGTTGGAGACTACTCCACACCAAGAGACAGGAGGTCTCCAGGAGTCAGAGGGGCTGCAGGAGGCAGCCAGAACATGTGTGACTGCAAGAGGCAGTGAAACGGCCTGAGGACTAAGGCCAGAGCAGAGCTAAAGTAAAGCTGTTCACACTGAAGGAGCCGGTGGTCTGTGTAACCAGGATAAAGAGCAGAAGTACTGCTACAGAGAGCCAGGTGGGCTAGCATTTTCTGCTGTGTGTATTTGCTGGAGAAGAACCCCTGCATGGGAAACCGTTATCTTATGGACTTTTATTTGCCTTTTTTAATAACAATGGGCTACCATGCCCTAAAATACAGTTCCTGACTGGTTTGAATCACTGGCAAAAGCATCTACTACGAGAGCTAAACAACCCCCAACTTTATGATATAGAGATAGAGATAGATGGATATAAAAAATATGTTGTATTAAAAAAATAAAAAATTAAAGCACCCCTGTCACCTCCATACACACCCCATATAAGTGTAAGGCATGTGTATGTAAACATCAATCTAGAGCTAGGGACATATTTCATAGTTAAAGTGGTGTTCCGGACAAAATTATACTTTTTAAATAAAAATACCCCTATAATACACAAGCTTAGTGTATTCTAGTAAAGTTAGTCTGTAAACTAAGGTCTGTTTTGTTAGTTTATAGCAGTAATTTGTTATTTTATAAACTTACAGCAGGCCGTGGCCATCTTAAGTGTGGGCATCTGAAGCCAGACTGTATTTCTTCCTGGATCTCATCCTTGCAGATCTAATAGGTTTCAGGTCAAGGTTTCCATAGCAACGGCAGTGTCAGAGGAAGTTGCCGCCCCTTCCCAGAAGGCATTGCAAACAGGAAATGATGCGATGGGCCGCGGCCAGGGAGGAGGAAGTGAAAAATGAATACAGCAGATATACAGTAGGTGCTGAGAAAAAAAAAATTAAAATATCCAATTCGTTTACAGTGCACAGTTTAGTGAGGGATGCTGAAGAGTTGTAAAAGTGGGTGGAACTCCACTTTAACTCTAAATGAATAACCTGTAAAGGCTTTTAAAGTGTCTCCTATGGAGAATTTTGGGTACCATGGCTATAGAGCCTGACATGTGAAGGTAGGACTCTCTTACAGCTCTGGTTCAAGGCCCCCTGGTAAGGTAACGGAAGGTGCAAGGGCACGGAGAGGGATGAGTGCTTCTGGTGCTTCCAATAGAGTGGTGCGGCAGGTAGCTTGTGCATCCAGGGAGATGAGCCGGATGGCAGGGACAGCTGGTGGCAGTTGGCTGAGAGGCACTTGTTTAGTAAACACCAGGTTGCAGATGCTGGCAGAGGTCAGGTGGGCAGGGGGGACTTTGATCAGTGTCCGCCAGGGGGAGCAGGGCACCACATGTAAAAAATGCTGGTAATCAAAGTGCAATGGCACCACGATCTAAAGCTGGTCCTTAGTATGAGGACACTGTTTATACCAGATTATATATATCCATCAATTGTATTTCGTTTTATTAGTTAGTAATATCTTTTTTCTTTAGTTTACTACATTTTTTTTTGATGAGTTTAATTTTTATGGTGAGCTGATATGGTGTCTGCATATGATGTCGCAGCTTTCTGGATCTGGCTGGGAAAGCTTTCTTGTAAGGACCGGCTTTAGATCGTGGTGCCATTGCACTTTGATTACCAGCATTTTTTTTTACATGTGGTCCCCTGCTCCCCCTGGCGGACACTGATCAGATTATTATTGATCCAACTATCAATGCCCTGTACACGGTCCAACGTCCATCAGACCATAGGGGAAGGGAAAGGGGATCACCGCTCCAGGTGGAAATGTGGATATAGAACTCTCCTCGGAAACTGGAACACCAGGTGCCGGCTAAGCATATAGGAACATGAGGCAAAAAGGAAGTTCTCGACAGCCGCACTCCAGGATATAGCCTATATTTGTAAAAGGTGCAACAGATACAAGCCACAGCAAAAAAATGGGACAAACGAGCTGACGCGTTTCACTCTTAACAGTGCTTAGTCATACCTGCCATACTGGTGATTCTGACATCGCCTGTTAGTCACTGGATGCGACTCAATTCTGCTCTCTCTCTGATGTTGCGGTCACCTTTCGGTCAATGCCAAGATGTTTTGACGCATGGTGAACAGCCCCGAAGAAGCAGATAACTAATCTTCGAAAATGCGTCGGCTATCCATACACACAAGCATCTGTTCAAGCTCTTGGAAATGAGTATCAACTTTCACAAACATATATGACCGAATGTTATTATTGTATCTATTTTAGTCATGTACACTCTGTAATAAGTTATATTTTTCGATTCGCTTTTCTGTGGTTGTGCTCACCTTGGTGACTGAAATATGCATCCGTGAAAATCCCATTATTTCATGAGGGAGTGATTTCTTCTCTCTTTTTTCTCGTTTTTATCTTACACAACAGGGATGTGGACGTAATATTCTGTCCCTAGAATCTGTCCAACAAAACTATTTACGTTTTTGACAAACTTGTTTTATTGATCCATGTCCCCCCGGGGCAGGACCCGGACCCCTATAACCATCGTATGCCCAATTACTTGCATATAAGCCTCCAAAATGGGCACTTTTGATGTTTGACGTTCGGGTCCCATTGACTTTAATGGGGTTCGTTATTCGGGTCCGAACTTTCGCGGTGTTCGAAAGTTCTGGTGCGAACCGAACAGGGGTCCGTTCGGACCATCCCTTGTCACATGGAACCCTTTACATCAGGCAGCAATAAGCCAGTGCAGCACCCCCACTGAAATCACGGCAGAGATTTGTGGTTGCTCCACTCTGAAGGCCAATTGCATCTAGTGTTGTTATCTACAGTGCCTTGAAAAAGTATTCATACCCTTTGATATTTTACACATTTTGTCATGTTACAACCAAAAACCTAAATGTATTTTGTTGGGATTTTATGTGATAGACCAACACAAAGTGGCACATAATTGTGAAGTGGAAGGAAAATGATAAATGGTTTTCATTTTTTTTTACAAATAAATATGTGAAAAGTGTGTGTGTGTGTGTGGGGGGGGGGGGGGGGGGCATTTGTATTCAGCCCCCTTTTTCATGTGGTGGGGATATTTTTCTTCAGCAGGGACAGGGAAGCTGTGATCAGCAATTTTCAAGTCTTGCAACAGAATCTCAGTTGGATTTGGGTCTGGACTTTGACTGGGCCATTCTAACACATGAATATGCTTTGATCTAAACCATTCCATTGTAGCTCTGGCTGTATGTTTCGGGTCGTTGTCCTGCTGGAAGGTGAACCTCCCCCCAGTCTCAAGTCTTTTGTAGACTCTAACAGGATTTCTTCTAAGATTGTCCTGTATTTGTCTCCATCCATCTTCCCATCAACTCTGACCAGCTTCCCTGTCCCTGCTGAAGGTCAAAAAGTTGAATTTTGGTCTCATCTGACCAGATCACCTTCTTCCACATGTTTGCTGTGTCCTCCACATGGCTTCTCACAAACTACAAACAGGACTTCTTATGACTTTCTTTCACCAATGTCTTTCTTCTTGTCACTCTTCCATAAAGGGCAGATTTGTGGAGAACACGACTAATAGTTGTCCTGTGGACAGATTCTCCCACCTGAGCTGTGGATCTCTGCAGCTCCTCCAGAGTTACCATGGACCTCTTGGCTCTTCTCTGATGAATGCTCTCCTTGCCCGGCCGGTCAGTTTAGGTGGACGGCTATGTCTTGGTAGGTTTGCAGTTGTGCCATACTCTTTCCATTTTCAGGTGATGGATTGAACAGAGCTCCGTGAGATGTTCAAAGCTTGGGATATTTTTTTATAACCTAACCCTGCTTTATACTTCTCCACAACTTTATCCCTGACCTGTCTGGTGGGCTCCTTGGCCTTCATGATGCTGTTTCTTTCACTAAGGTTCTCTAACAAACCTCTGAGGGCTTCACAGAACAGCTGTATTTATACTGAGATTAAATGACACACAGGTGGACTCTATTTACTAATTAGATGACTTCCGAAGGCAATTGGTTCCACTAGATTTTAAACAAGTGTATCAGAGTAAAGGGGGCTGAATACAAATGCACGCCACACTTTTTACATATTTATTTGTAAAAAATGTGTAAAACCATTGATAATTTTTCTTCCACTTCACAATTATGTGCCATTTTGTGTTGGTCTATCACATAAAATCCCAATAAAATACATTTACCTTTTTGGTTGTAACATGACAAAATGTGGAAAATGTCAAGGGGTATGAATATTTTTTTCAAGGCACTGTACTGTATGTCATGGGTCACACACTTCTTCAAGCAGAGAGGTATTGTTTTACAACAAGGCAATATAACACAAGATTATAAACCCACGGAATGCCTGAGGAGCTCTTCCCTTTGGTAGAGCTATTCAGATTACCGGGTTGCCCTGAGACACCCAAAGTCCTTGCAGTTTGTCCGGCTGATGGTGGGAGACAGTTCCAAGGGGCTTGCAGGAACCTACTTTTTCTCTCCTCATCAGGTACCTCTCCCCTTCACTGCTCCTATTCTCTCCCTAACCAGTGTGGCCCTATCCCTTACCTCCTTCCACACTGCATGCACACCAAATAATACATCTTCTATTTAAAGAGGGAGTCCACCTAAACCGCCTAAAAAAAAAATATTAAAAGCCAGCAGCTACAAATACTGCAGCTGCTGACTTTTAATACATGGCCACTTACCTGTCCCGGGGTCCAGCGATGTCGGCAGGCGACGCAGAGAACCCGCTCGGTTCTCGGCAGCTGCCGCCGTCATCCTAGGTGAGGGAATCAGGAGCGTTGCGGCTTCACTTCCCGGTTCCCTACTGCGCATGTGCGAGTCACGCTGCGCATCGTAACTGGTCCCCGCTATCTCCTGGGAGCTGTGTGTTTCCCAGGAGACAGCGCGGAGGGACAGGAAGAAGCATAGACTCCCATGGGAGTCTATGCCGGAAGTGGGGGCAAATACCTGTCTTAGACAGGTATCTGCACCCCCCTCCCCCTGAAAGGTGCCAAATGTGACACCGGAGGGGGGGAGGGTTCCGAAAAGTGGAAGTTCCATTTTTGTGTGGAACTCTGCTTTAACTACTTTTGTTTTAAGATGGCTTCTCAAATCTCACATTGGATGCTGGCCTCCCCAGAATGGCCACCCGGAATTCATAATAGGGGACAAATTAGGCCCTAATGGTTTCCTGCCAGCCTAAAGAAGTGGCACAATGCACCCTTCAGGTCAGAGGACAAACTGCAGCCCAACCTACATGTACATGAAAGAGTCTACAAGGGAACAACACTGAGATCAGGGGATGAAAAAAAGTTGAACAAGAACATAGCAATGATTTATAGTGGTGCTTCATCACACTAAATGTCACCTACTTCTACTTGCACACTACTGTGTGAAATGTAAAGGCCATGTCTGCAAAAAAAAAGTCCGAACCACATTATATAAAAATTTCACATCCATGGGAAAGCTGCAATTCCAGCACAGCTGAGATAAGTTGAAATGGAGCTCTATGCATGATTCATAATGTTTCAACAGAAGATAAATGGCCTCTCTTCGGGCAGTTGACAGAAATGAGATTGGACATCCAACGTGTTTGTCCGAGAGTCAGGTGTCGGCTTTGCCAGTGCTCCCTTCTCCCACATAGAGAATTAATGTTTCAGTTGACTTATTGGAGGTCGGCACATTGATGCATGGTCTGCACTCAGGTGAAAATGACATCCAGGAGCAGAAGAAGACGGAATTCACATGAAGAGCTTGGAATGACTGATGGAAACGCGGGAGGCTCCAGTGCACCCAACTTACTCGCTGCAGGTTTAATTACTTCTAACAGGTACAGCTGACTAAAGTCAGGAATCAAGCAGAAGGATCTATTCATGTGAAGCAGATTATCTATCAGTATCATGTGGTTCTGATATCCACTGAGGCAGCAAAATATTTACAGGTGCAAAACCGTAGACTAGAAAGTTGGTTATCCTCTTGTCGCTCATGCAACGCATATGTTCAGAGGCAAAGAAGGTGGACTTTAATGCCAGCACTCCTCACTTATGTGTCCACGGTTGGCAGAGCTTCCTGTGCTGAGAGCATGCTCATTCCGTGCTCCCAGTAAAGTGACTAAGGAGTCCATGTGGACCGGCTGTCAATCATGTGACCACTGTGACAGCCAATCACAGCGGTCACGTGACTGGCTGGTCACCCCCACCAGGCACAAAACCCAAGAGAAGTGCTCAATCCCTATATCCCAACCAAACAGACAGGGTGGTTCCAGAGACCAACTCCAAGTTTCTGCCAGCTTGTTTCCAATAGGATATTAGTATGAGATCATACCCATCATGCATCGTAGAAAGTTTCAATATGTAAAAAGTCTCAAATTTTATTGATAACATAAGGCTATTTTTTTTTAAATATGTGATCTTTTTGGTGATGCAAACTATCTATTGCTAAGACACTTCCCCCACTAGATCGTCTTTTACTCCTAGCTGTGGACCAGGAGAATATTAGAGTATATGCAGGACATAAAGGTAGACTGGAAGAGTCTAAGTTTCTTGCAGCTGAAGACCACAAGGTAGTTGGTACCACAGCCATACTGGAGCAGCTTCAACACCCAGATCTGGGGAACAATAGATAAACTGCAGCTCAGGGGATTAGGCTATACTCACGAATCCCAACTGAGAACAAGTTCATGTACTTGGTCCATTGGAGAGAGCAGTCCAGCAGCCAGTCCAAGAAAAGATTCAGGGCAAACAGGCCCCTGAAAGTACAGGGTTCTACTTAGGGCCCTCTTTAAAACAGGGCAAAAGGGACAGCTGCCCCGGGTCATTGTTTTGGGGCCCAAAGCAGCTGCCCCTTCAGCCCACGCTGCCCGCAAATAGTTGATAACTGGAATCAGGGAGGGTGAGAAAATGTTTGCCTGGGGTCCAATTAATAATAAAGACAGCCCTGGTTCCACTTCCCGGTTAGGGAAGAACAAGTCTGCCAAGGTTCCAGCCTAGTTACTCCCTCTCTGACCACCTACTGGGCACACCTTTGCAGGGATTGGCCAGAGAGTAGTAAATATTCAGGTGAGAGATTTGAATCTCCTTCCTTAAACTCTAGAAGGCTCTCAACAGAAACAGGGGGAATTAATCTCACCAACCGGGAAACCACAAAAAGACCTAAACAATCAAACCCCAGCTCCTCTGGCTACAGAGAAAGCTAAACACTACATTTTCTTTGCATCCTAGTCTAGGAGGGTGCTGCAATATTATGAACAACTAAAGCAATTTGAACTCCTTTATCATTTTTTGTCTGGTGCTGTAATAAAAGCCCAGTATGTGCTAGAATGAGAAAACGCTCAGCAGAGGTATGGAAGCCCCCCTTGTTAAGGGGGGCTTCCAGATTCTGGTCCAAATCATTTGGTGGAGGGGGGATTATGGTGTGTGGGTTGTTTTTCAGGGGTTGGGCTTGGCCCCTTAGTTCCAGTGAAGGGAACTCTTATAGGGCGTACACACGGTCGGACTTTGTTCGGACATTCCGACATCAAAATCCTAGGATTTTTTCCAACGGATGTTGGCTCAAACTTGTTTTGTCTACACACGGTCGCACAAAGTTGTCGGAAAATCCGATCGTTCTAAACGCGGTGACGTAAAACACGTACGTCAGGACTATAAACGGGGCAGTGGCCAATAGCTTTCATCTCTTTATTTATTCTGAGCATGCGTGGCACTTTGTCCGTCGGATTTGTGTACACACGATCGGAATTTCCGACAACGGATTTTGTTGTCGGAAAATTTTATCTCCTGCTCTCCAACTTTGTGTGTCGGAAAATCCGATGGAAAATGTCCGATGGAGCCCACACACGGTCAGAATTTCCGACAACACGCTCCGATCGGACATTTTCCATCGGAAAATCCGAACGTGTGTACGGGGCATTAAGGTGTCAGCATACCAAGACATTTTGGACAATTTCATGCTCCCAACTTTGTGGGAACAGTTTGGAGGTGGCCCCTTCCTGTTCCAACATGACTGCGCACCAGTGCACAAAGCAAGGTCCATAAAGACATGGATGTGCGAGTTTGGGGTGGAGAAACTTGACTGTCCTAAACAGAGTCCTGATCTCAACCTGATAGAACACCTTTGGGATAAATTAGAGCGGAGACTGTAAGCCAGGCCTTCTCGTCCAAATCAGTGCCTGACCTCTGTAACCAAGACCTGAAGCGCCAAACAGTATGTTGTCTACCGGGCGTTCGGGTTCTGCACATCACGGATCTTGTGGACAGATTACTGGGAGGGGCTGGGGAAGACCCGGCTGTCATGGTGCACATTGGCACCAATGACAAAGTCAGAGGCAGATGGAGTGTCCTAAACAACGATTTTAGAGACTTAGGAGCTAAATTGAGGAAAAGGACCTCCAAGGTAGTGTTCTCAGGAATACTACCGGTACATCGAGCCACACCAGAAAGGCAGAGGGAGATTAGGGAAGTAAACAAGTGGCTGAAGAGCTGGTGTAGTAAGGAGGGGTTTGGGTTCCTGGAGGACTGGGCCGACTTCTCAGTTGATAACTGGTACTATAGAAGGGACGGACTGCACCTAAATGAGGAAGGTGAAGATCTGCTGGGAATGAAGATGGCCAAAAAGTTAGAGGGGTTTTTAAACTAGGCGATGGGAGGGAGGGTCCAGAGGTAGAGATAGTCAGCGCGGAAGATATTCCAGAGGGTAGTATTGGGGGCATTAGTGGTAGGTTGACCAAAGCACAAAAACACAAGGTAAGTATAGTAGCAAGTCCTAGTTGTAATCTCGAAACACCCAATAAGAGAACAATATGCGACCGGTCTAAACTATGTGGCAAGTTAACCAATGCCAGGAGCATGGTGGACAAGATGGGTGAACTAGAGATACTGTTGTACGAGAAGGATTTGGATTTTGTGGGAATTTCAGAGACCTGGTTCAACAGCTCTCATGATTGGCTGGCAAACATTCAAGGGTATACCCTTTACCGCAGGGATAGAGAGGGTAAAAAAGGGGGAGGGGTATGCCTATATATCAAGAATAATGTACAAGTGAATGTGAGAGATGACATCACTGAGGGAGCTAGGGAGGAGGTGGAATACTTATGGGTAGAGCTCCAAAGGGATGAAGCTAAGAGGAAAATAATACTGGGAGTATGCTATAGGCCCCCTAACCTGAGGGAGGAAGTAGAGACAAATCTCCTATCACAATTTGGATTAGCAGCAAGGATGGGAAGTGTTATCATAATGGGGGATTTTAATTATCCAGACATAGACTGGGCGGAGGGAACCGCGCATTCATCTAAGGCTCGCCAGTTCCTAAATGTCTTGCAGGACAATTTTATGGGTCAGATGGTAGACGCACCAACTAAAAATAAAACATTACTGGATCTACTGATTACCAACAATACAGACCTGATCACGGATGTGGAAATACGGGACAATTTAGGTAACAGCGATCACAGGTCAATTAGCTTCAGTATAAATCACACAAATAGGAAACATAAAGGGAATACAAAGACACTGAATTTCAAAAGAGTCAACTTCACTAAACTACAAACCTTGCTAAAAGGCATACATTGGGATAAAATATTAGGAACAAAGAATACGGAGGAGAGATGGGTTTGCTTTAAGAGCATATTAAATAAGGGCATTAGCCAATGTATCCCATTGGGTAATAAATTTAAAAGAGCAAACAAAAGTCCTGGATGGCTTTACTCCAATGTAAAAATGCATATAAAAGCAAAGGAGAAGGCCTTCAAAAAATACAAGGTTGAGGGATCATCATCAGCATTCAGACTTTATAAGGTATGCAACAAGAAATGTAAGGGTGCAATTAGGACCGCTAAGATAGAACATGAAAGACACATAGCGGAGGAGAGCAAAAAAAATCCTAAGAAATTCTTTAAGTATGTAAACAGTAAAAAAGGGAGGACAGACCATATTGGCCCCATAAAGAATGAGGAAGGACATCTGGTTACAAAGGATGGGGAGATGGCGAAGGTATTGAATTTATTCTTCTCAGTCTTCACGAGTGAATCGGGGGGCTTCAGTAACCAAAACTGCAGTGTTTATCCTCATGACACAACACAGGAAGCACCTCCATGGTTAACAGAGGACAGAATTAAAATTAGACTTGAGAAACTTAACATTAATAAATCACCGGGACCAGATGGCTTGCATCCGAGGGTACTTAGGGAACTCAGTCAAGTGATTGCCAGACCATTGTTCCTAATTTTTACAGATAGTCTACTGACTGGAATAGTACCAGCTGATTTAAAAAGGGCACCAATATTTAAAAAGGGCCCAAAATACATCCCTGGGAATTACAGACCAGTTAGCCTAACATCAATAGTATGTAAACTCTTGGAGGGGATGATAAGGGACTATATACAAGATTTTAGTAATGAGAACGGTATCATTAGCAGTAATCAGCATGGATTCATGAAGAATCATTCTTGCCAAAGCAATCTATTAACCTTCTATGAGGAGGTGAGTTGCCATCTAGATAAAGGAAGGCCCGTAGACGTGGTGTATCTGGATTTTGCAAAAGCATTTGACACAGTTCCCCGTAAACGTTTACTGTACAAAATAAGGTCCGTTGGCATGGACCATAGGGTGAGTACATGGATTGAAAACTGGCTACAAGGGCAAGTTCAGAGGGTGGTGATAAATGGGGAGTTCTCGGAATGGTCAGGGGTGGGTAGTGGGGTTCCCCAGGGTTCTGTGCTGGGACCAATCCTATTAAATTTGTTCATAAATGACCTGGAGGATGGGATAAACAGTTCAATCTCTGTATTTGCAGACGATACTAAGCTAAGCAGGGCAATAACTTCTCCGCAGGATGTGGAAATCTTGCAAAAAGATCTGAACAAATGAATGGGGTGGGCGACTACATGGCAAATGAGGTTCAATGTAGAAAAATGTGAAATAATGCATTTGGGTGGCAAAAATCTGAATGCAATCTATACACTGGGGGGATCTAGGATGGAAAAGGACCTGGGGGTCCCAGTAGACGATAGGCTCAGCAATGCCAAGCTGCTGTTAACAAAGCAAACAGAATATTGGCATTAAAAAGGGGATCAACTCCAGAGATAAAACGATAATTCTCCCCCCTCTACAAGACTCTGCTCCGGCCGCACCTGGAGTATGCTGTCCAGTTCTGGGCACCAGTCCTCAGGAAGGATGTACTGGAAATAGAGCGAGTACAAAGAAGGACAACAAAGCTAATAAAGGGTCTGGAGGATCTTAGTTATGAGGAAAGGTTGTGAGCTCTGAACTTGTTCTCTCTGAAGAAGAGACACTTGAGAGGGGATATGATTTCAATATACAAATACTGTACTGGTGACCCTACAATCAGTGCTGGGACAAGGCCATTTGGTGCCCAGGGCGAAGATGGCAAACTGCGCCCCCCCCCCCCCCGTTTTTCATTCAGATATCCCCGCACAAAGTCAAGGACGTCGTATGACAACCGGCGGGCGGGAAGTGGTTAAAACGCATTTTTTTTTAACACAAAGTTGTCCATTTATACAATATTTCTAACACATAACATGTACATACCAAAAATGACACCCCAAAATAAATTCTCCTACTCCTCCTAAGTACGGCGATACCACATGTGTGAGACTTCCACAGCCTGGCCACATACAGAGGCCGAGCATGGCTGGGTATAACTGAGCATGGCTGGGTATAACTGAGCATGGCTGGGTATCACCGAGTATTGCAGACTATGGCTGGATATGGAAGGGTATGGCTGGGTATCACAGAGTATTGCAGAGTATGGCGGGGTATTGCAGAGTATGGCAGGGTATTACAGAGTATGGCAGGGTATTACAGAGTATGGCGGGGTATTGCAGAGTATGGCAGGGTATTACAGAGTATGGTGGGGTATTGCAGAGTATGGCAGGGTATTACAGAGTATGGTGGGGTATTGCAGAGTATGGCAGGGTATTACAGAGTATGGCAGGGTATCGCCGAGTATCAGAGGGTATTGCATGGTATTGCGGGGTATTGCAAAGTATTGCAGAGTATTGTGGGGTATTGCAGGGTATTACAGGGTATTGCACAGTATTGTGGGGTATTGCAGGGTATTGCAGAGTATTGCACAGTATTGTGGGGTATTGCAGAGTATTGTGGGGTATTGCACAGTATTGCACAGTGTTGCAGGGTGTTGCAGAGTATTGCACAGTATTGTGGGGTATTGCACAGTATTGTGGGGTATTGCACAGTGTTGCAGAGTATTGCACAGTATTGTGGGGTATTGCACAGTGTTGCAGGGTATTGCAGAGTATTGCACAGTATTGTGGGGTATTGCAGAGTATTGCAGAGTATAGCGGGGTATCGCCGAGTATATCTGGGTATTGCAGAGTATTGCACAGTATTGTGGGGTATTGCAGAGTACTGCACAGTGTTGCGGGGTATTGCAGAGTATTGCGGGGTATTGCAGAGTATTGCACAGTGTTGCGGGGTATTGCAGAGTATTGCACAGTATTGTGGGGTATTGCAGAGTATTGCGGGGTATTGCAGAGTATTGCACAGTGTTGCGGGGTATTGCACAGTATTGCAGAGTATTGCACAGTGTTGCGGGGTATTGCACAGTGTTGCGGGGTATTGCAGAGTATTGCACAGTGTTGTGGGGTATTGCAGAGTATTGCGGGGTATTGCACAGTGTTGCGGGGTATTGCAGAGTATTGCGGGGTATTGCAGAGTATTGCACAGTGTTGCGGGGTATTGCAGAGTATTGCGGGGTATTGCAGAGTATTGCACAGTGTTGTGGGGTATTGCAGAGTATTGCGGGGTATTGCAGAGTATTGCAGAATATTGCACAGTATTGTGGGGTATTGCAGAGTATTGTGGGGTATTGCAGAGTATTGCACAGTATTCTGGGGCATTGCAGAGTATTTTGGGGCATTGCAGAGCATTAGGGATGGCTGAGCATGGATGGATGGCTGGATGTCACTGAGCAGCGCTGTGGGCACTACACATCCAGCCCACAGCGCTGCGAGAGGGGAATTCTGGGAGGACGTCATAGTACGTCCTCCCAGAGTTAAGCAACCGCCCTGTAGCCGTCATTCGGCTATGGGCCGGTTGTTAAGTGGTTAAACAGCAGCGATGGTCATTGGTCATTAACCTCCTCTCAGCCTCCTCCCCTCCCCCAATCCAGCCATTTATTAATCTGTTTTTTAGTGTTTACTTACACAAGTTCAGACTCAGAAGTTCTGAGTCTGAACTTGTGTAAGTAGACACTAAAAACAGATTAATAAATCTGAGGCTGAGGCGAGGTTAATGACCAGTGACCACCACTGCTGAAGATCTGAGTCAGAACACTGGCATACATGACACTGGCACTGCACTCTTCTACCTTCGCTTCCTTCCAGATTGAATCCAGCAGCAGCTACTAGAGCCAGCCAGCCAGCCAGGCAGGCAGCAGCTCCTCAGCTCCTCTCCTCTCCTCAGCTCAGCTCGCTCGCGGTGACAGCGCGCCGACACAGCTCCCGGCTCCCGCCTCCCTGTGCTCCTCTGCGTCCTCCCACCTCGCCTCCGGCCGTGTGTGACGTCACGGCGCTGGCAGAGACTACGGCACTCCTCCATAGGGGAGTAAACTGTAACAGAGTAGTTTGTGCTGAGGGAAGGGAGGATGCAGGAGCACACGAAGGCAATTTGTACAGTGCCGCTGGGGACTGTAAATGCACTGGACTGTTGTATTATTGTACACATTGGCGGGCGGCGGCCGTGGCAGAACGTCACTTGCAGGCTGCGCCCCCCCCCCTATAGCAAATGGTAGCGCCCAGGGCACGTGCCCCTTCCGCCCCTGCCTTGTACCGGCCCTGCCTACAATAGAAATAAAACTTTTTGGCTGAAAAGAGTTTAACAAGACTCGAGGCCACTCATTAAAATTAGAAGAAAAGAGGTTTAACCTTAAACTACGTAGAGGGTTCTTTACTGTAAGAGCGGCAAGGATGTGGAATTCCCTTCCACAGGTGGTGGTCTCATCGGGAGTATCGATAGCTTCAAAAAACTATTAGATAATTACCTGAATGACCGCAACATACAGGGATACACAATGTAATACTGACACATAATCACACACATAGGTTGGACTTGATGGACTTGTGTCTTTTTTCAACCTCACCTACTATATAACTATGTAACCTCACAAATGCTCTTCTGGAAGAATGGTCAAACATTCCCATAGACACCCTCCTAAACCTTGTGGACGGCCTTCCCAGAAGAGTTGAAGCTGTTATAGCTGCAAAGGGCGGAGCCAACTCAATATTGAACCCTCCGGACTAATGCCCTGTACACACGGTCGGATTTTCAAACGGAAAATGTGTGATAGGACCTTGCTGTCGGAAATTCCGACCGTGTGTGGGCTCCATCACAGATTTTCCATCGGATTTTCCGACACACAAAGTTTGAGAGCAGGATATAAAATTTTCCGACAACAAAATCCGTTGTCGGAATGTCCGATCGTGTGTACACAAATCCGACGCACAAAGTGCCAGGCATGCTCAGAATAAATAAAGGAATGGAAGCTATTGGCTCCTGCCCTGTTTATAGCCCCGACGTACGTGTTTTACGTCACCGCGTTCAGAACGATCGGATCTTCCGACAACTTTGTGTGACCGTGTGTATGCAAGACAAGTTTGAGCCAACATCCGTCGGAAAAAAATCCATGGATTTTGTTGTCGGAATGTCCGATCAATGTCCGACCGTGTGTACGGGGCATAAGTCTGCCAGAAAGTCCGGTCGTGTGTACGGGGCATAGGACTGGGATGCCATTAAAATTCATGTGCGTGTAAAGGCAGGCGTCCCAATACTTTTGGTAATATAGTGTATGTTCAAAGGGACAGGAAGTGCCGAAAAATATTTCCAATGGGATCACAAGAGAAATAAAAACCGACCAAAAATGTATAGTTTTCTTTACTCAAACTGAAAAAAAAAACTGTCCATAATACAAATACTTCAACCTGTGGTGACCTAATCAAGAGCAATTGTTGGGCTTCAAAAGATGCAAGCTTCATTTAAATGTCCTCTATACTTTTGTTTTATAAATAACAACGTCTCTGTCATTATTATTGAACCCAATCATCACGACCCTTTTATTTGTTTTTTTTTGTAAAATTTTCTGTTGGCGGGAGAATTGTGTAAGATGTCAGGTGTGACATTTCAGTGCCGGCAGTGCTTGCGTTGCCTATCCAGTTTCCTTTGTGTGTCTTTATTATTGCAGATTGCTTCTGATATGCGATTCTTGTACTCATTCAGTGGAAATATTCCAGGTCAAAGTCAATGGCCTTTGTATTTGCATTATGCAGTGGAACATTTTCTCGGCTACCTTTATTATACAGCGGTAATAACAGCCTGCCTTTTACATTTGCTCGGGGTGCCAGTGTTACATTATAGTTATTTTCATTTCGAACTCCGGGTCTTTTCTCCTCTTCTGGCAGGCGAAGCGTTCCTACTGATAACTGTATCCTTGGTCTATGGATACAATCACACAGCTACATAGAAACGTACATGTACTGTATAACATTAAATAGTGATTGCGCTCATTTTATAGGTTATAATGGAAAGTCGTCAGATGGAAGGCATTGAAATTCTGAAGACCACTCACCATATAGTTGCTCATTCCAATAACCATTGTTAAAATACAATTCCCAGTCATTGTAAGATTAGTGAACTGCAAACTGCTAACGGTATCCAGCAAGCACTTCATTTGTGACAAAGTCATAAAAGTTAGTCAGTATACAGCAACCCGAGTGCTATGTGGTGCCACCTTCCTGTTCTATTCTAAACTCTCTAACCCACATCTTCAACCGCTCCCTCTCCTGCGGCACCTTTCCCTCTCCACTCAAACCATGCACTGGTTACCCCAATACTTAAAAAAAACCCTCAATGGACTTCACCTTTTTGAATAACTTAAGACCCATCTCCCTGCTCTGGTTTGCCTCCAAGCTTCTTGAATGCCTTGTTCACAACCGTATGAGTTGCTACCTCATTGACAACAACCTTCTCGACCCCCTACAGTCCAGCTTCCGCAACATTCCACTGAAACTGAGTTACTAAAACTCACCAATGACCTACTAACTGCCAAAACCAACGGCCAGTACTCCATACTCATACTCTTGAACCTTTTTGCTGCTTTCAACACAGTTGACCACCCGCTCCTCCTCAACAAACTAGACTCCCTTGGACTCCGTGATTCTGTTCTTTCATGGTTCTCCTCCTACCTATCCCAGCGCACTTCCAGTGTCACATACAACACCATCTCCTCCACTACTCTTCCTCTTTCTGTTGGAGTACCCCAAGGCTCCGTCCTTGAGCCCCTCCTATTCTCTCTCTATACCTCTTCCCTTGGCCAGTTGATAACCTTCCACGGCTTTCAATACCACCTCTATGCTGACGACATCCAGATCTATCTCTCCACTCCTCAACTTACCCCCTCAATCTCCTCATAGACCCCACCTTTTTGAATAACTTAAGACCCCTTTCCCTGCTCTGGTTTGCCTCCAAGCTTCTTGAAGGCCTCGTCTACAACCGTATGAGTTGCTACCTCACTGACAACAACCTTCTCGATCCCCTACAGTCCGGATTACGCAACTTTCTACTGAAACTGAGTTACTAAAACTCACCAATGACCTACTATCTGCCAAAACCAACGGCCAGTTCTCCATACTCATACTCTTGGACCTTTCTGCTGCTTTCAACACAGTGGACCACCCGCTCCTCCTCAACAAACTCCACTCCCTTGGACTCCGTGATTCTGTTCTTTCATGGTTCTCCTACCTATCTCAGCGCACTTTCATTGTCACATACAACACCATCTCCTCCACTACTCTTCCTCTTTCTGTTGGAGTAATCCAAGGCTCAGTCCTTGAGCCCCTCCTATTCTCTCTCTATACCTCTTCCCTCGGCCAGTTGATAACCTCCCATGGCTTTCAATACCACCTCTATGCTGACGACATCCAGATCTATCTCTCCACTCCTCAACTTACACCCTCAATCTCCTCATAGACCCCACCTTTTTGAATAATTTAAAGCGGAGGTTCACTGAAAAAAAAAATATTAAAAGCCAGCAGCTACAAATACTGCAGCTGCTGACTTTTAATATATGGACACTTACCTGTCCAGGGAGCCCGCGATGTCGGCAGCCGAAGCCAATCCGTCCTTCAGCTCTCGGCTGCTGCCTCCACCATCCTCGGTAAGGGAATAAGAAAGTGAAGCCGTGCGGCTTCACTTCCTGGTTCCCTACTGCGCATGCATGAGTCGCGCTGCGCGTCCTCTCAGGTCCCTGCTGTCTTCTGGGACCTGTGTGTCTCCCAGAATACAGCGGGGGAGGACGGGGTAGTGGCATAGGTCACTGCAAGCACCGCGGTGATCTATGCCAGGAAGTAGGAGCAAATACCTGTATTAGACAGGTATCTGCTCCCTCCGCCCCCCTGAAAGGTGCCAAATGTGACACCGGAGGGGGGGAGGAATCCAAAAAGTGGAAGTTCCATTTTTGGGTGGAACTCCACTTTAAGACCCATCTCCCTGCTCTGGTTTGCCTCCAAGCTTTTTGAACGTCTTGTCCACAACCATGTGAGTTGCTACCTCACTGACAACAACCTTCTCGACCCCCTACAGTCCAGCTTTCGCAACATTCCACTGAAACTGCTCTACTAAAACTTACCAATGAGCTACTAACTGCCAAAACCAACGGACAGATCTATCCATCCACTCCTCAACTTACCCCCTCAATCTCCTCATGGATCACAAACTTACTGAATGGCATATCTGTATGGATGCCACACTACAATCTGAAACTCAGTCTTTCTAAAACTGAGCTTGAAATATTTCCTCCTCCCCTCCCCATGACTTTACCATCAAGATCAACGGCACAACCATTGGTCCATCCACACATGCCAGAGTGCTGGGTATAATCCTTGACTCTGACCTCTCCTTCAGCCCCCACATCCAATCACTGGCTACATCTTGCCGCCTTAACCTCCGCCATATTTCCAGGATTCACCCAGGGCTGTCTTAATGAGTGGGCACACCTGGGAACTGCCCAGGGGCCCCCAGCTGCATGGGGACCCCTGCACTTTCCCCAAAGCAGCTGGTCCTTGAGCCCACGCTGCCCCAAATTTGGGGGCCCCATAATGGCACTGAAAGTGATGGATACACAGGGGAGGCAGGCTGACAGCGGTGCGCCGTGCTGTGCAGATCGATACCTATTATTTCACAGCCAGCAGGGAGGTGCGGGCCGGAGCGCCAGTGATGTTCTGACCCCACCCCATGCAACTTGAATGCTCAAGACTCGAAGGCTGCGGGGTAGGAGCTGTAATATGATCTGCTGAGGAAGTAGCATTGTGGATGGTGTTATGGTGAGCCCAGCTGCCCAGCACTGTTTGCACTGAAGGGCTTGAAATGCCCAGAAGGATGCTCCCTCCTCTGCCCCTCCTTCTGCTTGCTTGATTGGTATAGGTGAGTCCAGTGCTGGAGGTGGGCACATAGCCAAAAGTTTACATGCACTGTATCTCCACTGGAAAAGGGGGTACTACATGGATGGAATAATGGTGCTGGGGGATATCAAGGGTGTATGGGGGAAAACAATGCTGAGGGGGGATCTGGGGTGTATAGGGGGTAGCAATGCTTACGGTAGCTTGGGTGCCTATAGTGCTAGAGGTATCAGGGATGTAGAGAGGCCACAGTGTAGGGGGTAGCAGGGATGTAGTGGGGTCACAATACAAGGGGTAACTTATGGTTAACTGGCAGTGCCCCAGTTGAAGGCCACTAGGTCGAAACGCGTAGGGCCTGCTGCACCTGCTTCCCACATTGCTTTTACTTTGTGTAGCAAGCCCTACATGTTTCGACCTAGTGGCCTTGTATAAATGGTCCCAAAATAGTGTCAAAAGTGTCTGATGTGTCTGCCGCAATGTCACAATCATGATAAAAATTGCAGATTGCCGCCATTACTAGTAAAAAAAATAAAATAAAACATAAGAATGTCATAAATCTATCCCCTATTTTGTAGTCGCTATAAGTTTTGCGCAAACCAATCAATATACGCTTATTGCAATTTTTTTTTTACCAAAAATATGTAGAAGAATACGTATCGGCCTAAACTGAGGAAAAAATTAGTTTTTTTTATATATTTTTGGGGGATATTTATTATAGCAAAAAGTAAAAAATATTGCTTTTTTTCAAAATTGACGCTCTTTTTCTCGTTTATAGCGCAAAAATAAAAACCGCAGAGGTGATCAAATACCTCCAAAAGAAAAGTCTATTTGTGGGGAAAAAAAAGGACGTCAATTTTGTTTTGGTGTAACGTCGCACGGCCGCGCAATTGTCAGTTAAAGCGACGCAGTGCCGAATCACAAAAAACGGCCTGGTCAGGAAGGGGGTAAAATCTTCCGGGGCTGAAGTGGTTAAGGACCGGAAGGATTTGCCCCGTTAATGACCAGGCCATTTTTTGCGACACGGCGCTGCGTCACTTTAACTGACAATTGCGTGGTCGTGCGACGTTGTACCCAAACAAAATGTATGTGCTTTTTTTTCCCCACAAATCGAGCTTTCTTTTTGGTGGCATTTGATCACCTCTGCGTTTTATTTATTTATTTTTTTGCGCTATAAAGCACTGATCTCTGTATTAATGACGATGGTCCCAAAAATGTGTCAAAATTGACGTGTCGCCATAATATTGCAGACACGATAAAAAATGCAGATCGCCGCCATTACTAGTAAAAAAAAAAAAATAATAATAAAAATGCCATAAATCTTTCCCCTATTTTGTAGACGCTATAACTTTTGCGCAAACCAATCAATATACGTTTATTGCGATTTTTTTTTTTTTTTTTTTTTACCAAAAATATGTAGAAGAATACATATCGGCCTAAACTGAGGGGAAAATTTTTTTTATATATATATTTTTGGGATGATATTTGTTGTAGCAAAAAGTAAAAAATATTGCGTTTTTTTCAAAATAGTTTTTTTGTTTATAGCGCAAAAAATAAAAACCGCAGAGGTGATCAAATACCACCAAAAGAAAGCTCTATTTGTGGGGAAAAAAAAGGACGTCAATTTCAATTGTTTGGGTACAGCGTCGTTCAACCGCGCAATTGTCAGTTAAAGCGACGCAGTGCCGAATCGCAAGGGGCTAAAATCTTCCGGGGCTGAAGCGGTTAAAAAAAACAAAAACAAAATAAAAAAACAATGACTTTAAAGCCCACCGGCTGTCATCTCATTGAATGAAGCTTTGCCTGTAATTCCTTTTCCTGCCTCCCATTCCATTTCCCTCACATCCCAGAGACTTGGAAGAGAGCCAAGTAACGCTCTCCCTTCATGCGGCGTTTAACAATACAATCTTCTATCATTTATTACCAGATTCCGCGGTATAAAGTCGCTATCGCTGACCGATGAAGGAGATTAGCGCGCACGAGTAACATTTTAGCTTTTCAATTAAAAGGTATCACAAGCAACAGATGTTTTGTAAAATGTAATTCTTTGTAACGGCAGACAATAAAGTTGCCGGCACAGGAGATCGAGTTCAGCTTCTAAGACTCATTTAATGACTGAAGTCGGCTTTATGATGGATACAAATCTGCTTTCACATTGCGTCGCTGCGACGGAGCCGACCGAAAAGTGTCACCTATTCGGAGGGAAATAAAAGCCCACATGACAGACTGATGATGTTGTGCTCAGGAACATGCCAACCCGATGCCGGGGCTGGAAAGACATCAGATATTGAGGATCTACAGTGTAGAGAAAGACTGATCGGGCAGAGGCGGGCAGCGGCGAGGATCAGCCATCTGCGGCACATCAGACAGTGGCGGGGATCGGGGCATTGGCGGACATCAGGCTGTGGTGGGCATCGGCTCCTGTGTCTGTGCCGAGCGTCTCCTCCCCTCCTCCCTAAGCGTCCAATAGGATTGCCTGTTCTTTCAGCCAATCGGGTGACGGGTTTCAGACCCGCTTCTCGATTGGCCGGGAGGAGGATCAGTGTTGCAACAGCGAATGTTCATTCGCTGTTGCAACACAACTGAGTGGGCTCCAGACGCAATACTCTGCGCCCCGAGCCCAACCTTTTTAAAGCCTATTAGAGCCTCTGGCTCTAATCCGGTGTTTTAAAAAACACACCTCCGCCCACCCCCACCATAGGAATTCATGCATAGATAGGGAGGGCAGTGGCGGTGGATAGGGGAGGCGGCGCCCGTGTGCCCACAATGGATGGGCCGCCCTTGCTGGGCAGTGAAGGAATGAGAAGTGCTCTGTGCTGAGCAGCATAGTTTACTATGCTTCAGGTAATGAACACAGGAGAGATTGGTACAGGTCACTCACTGTGTTCATTCAGAAAAGGAAGGGGCTGGTAAATTAAATATATTTATTGGCCCCTTCCCCAGCTCTCACTCCTGAAATAACCCCCACAGGCACTGCAGGGGGGGAGACAAGGGGCACCAGGAAGCAGGGGGAATCAGTTATGCGCGGGGTGCATAGGGTGTGCCCAGTCACATCCGGCACACCCTGTGAACACACCTATGGTCACAGGGACTGTAAATAACCCCTGTCACAGCAATAGGCCGTGACAGGTACCCTTTACTGAGAGATCTGGGGTCAACTAGACCCCGGATCTCTGCTCTGACCTTAAAAGCTTTAAATCATACCAAGATCCTTAAGATCAAAAGCCTTTTTCAAACCACTAAGGGTTTGTTTAGAACCCCAAAACCAGAAATGATGAAATGATTCATCTCTTCCGGTCTCCTATACAATAGAGATGATCAGAGCTGTTCTGGTCTCCGACCAGCTCTATGGTCAGCCGGCGGAGCAGCCGACTGCACACTTGGGTCTTCCGGTGGGACGGGAGAACCTGAGAGAGCTGTGGAAGGTGGAGGGGGGGCCTCACTAGAGCCGCTGAAAAGGTAGTACAGCCAGCCCTCATGTCCAGGGCCTGGGCTTCATTATTTTAAGAGGGGGGAGGGGCAGGCACATGCCGAACGACAGCTGTACTGCCTTATTGCCAACTCTTGTGGCTCCCCCTGCAGGTCTGCTGGCTCCTCCTCATTTTTCTTCCTCCTACAGGGGGATCGGTATCTGTGCCCCCACCCGCCTGCTGCCTGTTCCTCCTTGTGTGCCCCCCCTCCCAAGTAGCGTTGCCGGGTTTCCCTCCTCTCACCTACCGGCAGCAGCTGATGAGGGCATACAGGGGAATGTTTCCAGATGGAGAGCGCGGGGGGGAGGGGGGTCCTGTAAATATCTTACCAGCCCCTTTCTTTCCTGAATGAACACATTGAGTGACTGGTGACAATCACTCACCGTTTCCATCCATTCATCTGTGTCAGAAACCATGAAATCAGACCGAGACAGAAGTAAAGTTAAATCACACTTGTTTAATAATAAAAGTAAATAGAACAAACATAGTCAAAACATAGCCAGAGTTCAGGAACCGGAACGGATAGTCAGACAAGCCAAATGTCAGGGATCCAGAGATGAGCGTAGTAAAACAGCAAGCAGAATCTGGAGCCAGAAGAGATATCAGCCAAGTAAGTTTTAACAGGAACGCAGGAGATAGTCTCTGTGATGTTGACCAAGGCGAAGGCAGAGATCCTCTGGGCTGGACGGCTTAAGTAGGCAGGACTAACGAGCAGGATATCATCAACAGCTGAGTACCTGTGGAGAGATAGGAGCTGGCAATTAGCCGACAGCTGAGCGGCCAGCTCAGAGAAGGAAGGGCTGAGCCCAGCCCTGACAGCATGTGAGACATCAGGGGAAAAAAAAGAGGCTAATTAGCCACTGGGATTGCCTTACAAAAAAAAGTTGACCGTCGGCTGAAAAAAAAAAATACCGGGATGATGCATGCAGTTGGTCGTCAAGTGGGTAACATCTATATTTGTATGATGCATACTCAGGAGATTGGGTACAGTCTGGGTCATCAAGCATGAGCTTGGACAGTTGGAAAAGCAGCAAATAATAGACAGTTTTCTGCTCCAGACTTGTTCCCGGGTAAAGCTAAAGGAAAAAATACAAATCCTTCAATGGCAATTCTGTTCAGGTAAGTCAAGGATTAGTAGCGACATTCTTGTGTAAGCCCTTTTCAGTGACAGGTCCTCTTTGTATAATCCAAGCCCGTACGTGATTACCCCTGTGGAATTTTCGATTTGTTAAACTTTCCGCCTCCAGTCCCATGATATTCGGCAGCAGATTTCTCTCTCCCTCTCCTCTCCCCGGCACAACACGCCGTGTTTTATTGCAGAGGATAATGTTTACCAAGGGACTCGGAGAGGAAAAATATTTTGCAAGTACACACTTTAATGGTGCCCTTCACCATTTATAGCCTGTGACCCCTAAACTCAGAACCTGATCCACATACAGACAGAGCGGCGCAGCCCATACATATTAAAGTGACTTTAGGAAGACGGTCACGTACACAGCCCGGGTTCTTTTAAGCCAGGGGAAAGCTTTGGCAGTACATCTTTTTTATTTATTTATTTTTCATATTTGTACACTGTTGTTTTCCTTCTGCAATTTTCCCAGCTTTGCGGTAAATACAGAATAACACCTCTGTGAGCTGGGAGCTTACCGGATTTCATAACGGGTAAAATTGCCTAAAAAAAAAAAAAAAAAAGAATCCCCGCAATTTCTGTACACAATAAAATCTTTGTGGAAATAAAATTGCCTAAAAAAAGTGTCTTCTAAAAATGTTGAATTCACGGAAGTAGTTTATTTTGTACATCGTAATTGTTCTCAAAATGTTTGTCAGGAACCAGTAACTCTGGCAGTAGATCTTCTTGCTGAGCCAGCTGAGATGCTGGAAAAAGTTCTCTGCCTGATTGCTTAAACAACCTTACTTTTCATTGTGTTTCTTGTGCCCCTTGAACTCCTTGCTCCTCCCATGAGCTTCCTATTCCTTGCACTTCCAGTTTGCCACAACCCAGTACCTCTGGCAGCAGATCTTCTTGCTGAGCCACCTGAGATACTGGACAGCTCTCGGCCTAATTCCTTGGACAACCTTACTTTTCATTGTGTTTCTTGTGCTCCTTGAATTCCTTGCTCCTCCCATGAGCTTCCTATTCAAGCTATGTCCTTGCACTTTCAGTTTGCCACAACCCAGTACCTCTGGCTGAGCCACCTGAGATACTGGACAGCTCTTTGTCTGATACCTTGGACAACCTTATGTTTCACTGTGTTTCCTGTGCATCTTGAACTCCTTGCTCCTCCTATGAACTTCCTATTTAAGCCATGCCTCTACATTTCCTGTTTATGCCAGATTATTCTGCTCTCTCCAGCTGAAATCTTGTGCCTTTGCATACCTGCTGGTGTCCTTATTTTCGCTACCACTTGTTATATCGATCCTTGCCTTGTTCATTGAAAACACCTCCACCTGATCCCATCCAGCTACTATACGTTTCTGACCTTTTGGCTTGCTCATTGACTGGCTTTTGTTTGTTCCCTATCTGTTTCATCAGCTACCTGACCCCCCTTGGTCTCTTCCTTCTGAGGCAATACAAAGGGCTAGAACCTGGCATTAGCACAAACTGTAGCTAAACCTTCACCATTAGGAGCTCTGGTGAAGACTATCCACTGCTAAGACCCCACACCTCAGGTGAGCCCGCATCATCTGCTAGGGGGATCTACTGTACTTTTTACATCTGTATTCATCCAGCTGACTAGTGCATGAACCTCTGTATTGCTACAGGACTGGCCTTCAAGCCTGATCCCAGACTGTGACAGGAAGGTAGAGTGAACGGTCAGGGTAAAGGACAAGTTGTAGGGGTGGGGACTGGAATTAGCGGGAGTGTTGCCAGTGGGCTCGCTCCTCCCTGTAAAGGGCCAGGGGGATACATTCATGATCAATTTCCAAGGAAAAACCAGGAAGTCCAGCGATGTTAGCTGGAAAGGAACTTATACTGTGGTTGGAATCTTTTTAGCAGTCAGCGGCAACTGGGGATGAGCCAATCTGCCCTGAGTTCAGTTCAAACATTGTTCAACAAACTTCAAAGGAGTTCAGATGTCAAGCACGAACCCAACTGAAATCAATGGGAGCCCAATCTGCCAAATTAAAATTTTTCATTCCTAAATATGGCATTAAGCGCTCCGGAAGTCCTACGATCCCTCTAAAAACGTCTCACATTGAGAATCAGCCATGGAAATGTATCACTGATGGTATTATGCCCCCTTCAGGGCATCTATCTATCCTCACCATTGACAAAGTGCTGGAGAAATTGCAAACAGGCTGGAACCCCATCTCACATTTGGTGGGAATGCCCATCTTTAACCACTTTCTGGAGAGATATCATTCATTTTACAAATAGGATTACTGGTCTTATGCCGCGTACACACGAGCGGACATTACGGCGGACTTTGCCTGGCGGACTGGATTTCGTCGGACAATTCGATGTGTGTGGGCTCCCACAAAAGTTCTACGGAATTAGATTTGAAACTTGTTTTAAATTTATCCGTTGAAATCGAGTCCGGTCGAAAAGTCCGCCGTCTGTATGCTAGTTCGACGGACAAAAAGCCACGCTAGGGCAGCTATTGGCTACTGGCTATGAACTTCCTTGTTTTAGTCCGGTCGTACGTCATCACGTACGAATTCAACGGACTTTGGTGGATTGTGTGTAGGCAAGTCCGTTCATTCAGAAAGTCCGTCGGAAAGTACGTCGAAAAGTACGCCGGGCAAAGTCCGCCGTAATGTCCGCTCGTGTGTACGCGGCATTAGTGTTAGCTTGACCCTTCAAGTGGCTCCTTTAGGAATGGGGCTGGATGCCTGGTCTATCACGTTCCACCCTTTAGGGAACCCACATTTTGATAGATGGCCAGCAACTGGAAAAACCCTAGTCTACCGTCTCTCATCTCAGTGATAAAAATCCTTAATGAACATTGCCTCATAGAATATATGTTCGCTAAAGTCCATATATATCGATAGATCTTTTCTACAAGCAGTGGAACCCATGGCTTGAAGATCCCAGAAGTAGGGATGAGCTTCGTGTTCGAGTCGAACCCATGTTCGACTCGAACATCGGCTGTTCGATCGTTCACCGAATTGCGAACGATATGGGCCGTTCGCGCCAAATTCGTGTGGCGCGTCACGGCCCATAATTCACTGCGGCATCGCAGTGCATTGCTGGCTGATGATTGGCCAAGCATGCACTATGACCCGCATGCTTGGCCAATCACAGCGCCGCCTGAACAGAGAGCCGTAATTGGCCAAAGCCAAGGAGGCTTTGGCCAATTATGGCTCAGGGGATTTAGTACACGCCCCACACTATATAAGGCCGCCTGCACGGCGGCCCTGTGTAGTGTGTGTTCCGGTGTGCTGAGAGATAGAGAGAGAGAGAGACAGTGTCATTTCATTTGAGTTAGATAGATTAGGCAGAACAGTCAGTCAGTTAGCTGCACTTACAGTGTATTGTGTATATATATATGCATCCCAGGTGTTGCATATATATATATACACTGTATTCAGTTTAGCTAGATCCGTTCCTGTTATCTTCTAGACTATTTACATTTAGTGCAGTGCGTCCTGCTCACAGTGTTCAGCTAGATCCGTTCCTGTTATCTTCTAGACTATTTACATTTAGTGCAGTGCGTCCTGCTCACAGTGTTCAGCTAGATCCGTTCCTGTTATCTTCTAGACTATTTACATTTAGTGCAGTGCGTCCTGCTCACAGTGTTCAGCTAGATCCGTTCCTGTTATCTTTTAGACTATTTACATTTAGTGCAGTGCGTCCTGCTCACAGTGTTCAGCTAGATCCGTTCCTGTTATCTTCTAGACTATTTACATTTAGTGCAGTGCGTCCTGCTCACAGTGTTCAGCTAGATCCGTTCCTGTTATCTTCCTACTGACAGGCAGGCTTGTCTGGTTACAGTATATAAAGCTACCTGAAGAAAATTACTGGTGTTCTATTTGATCCTATTAGTACCACGGTCAGGCAGCTAGACTATTTACATTTAGTACAGTGCGTCCTGCTCACAGTGTTCAGCTAGATCCGTTCCTGTTATCTTCCTACTGACAGGCAGGCTTGTCTGGTTACAGTATATAAAGCTACCTGAAGAAAATTACTGGTGTTCTATCCCAGCTTAGTGCAGCTACAGGCCATTAGTATGTCTGGAAGGCCAAGAAGGAGAGGCAGACAGTCACAAGCCAATAAGAGAGGGCAAGCAGGCTCTGTGTCTAGTGCTGGTCGTTGAGACGGTGCATCCTCATCAGCACGTGGCCATGGGACACGCTTGGCCTTTTTTTCGGCAGCTGGCCGTGTTGAGCCGCAACATGCGGAAGACTTGGTCGAGTGGATGACCAAGCCGTCCTCATCCTCCTCATCCTCTCTCACCCATGCCCAGGGTGCTTTGTCTGGCAAAGCAGCGGCCTCTTCCCTCAGCTCAATGTTATCAGTGACTCCTTCCCTAGCTCCACCATGTCCTCCTGAGGATTCTCTCGAACTGTTTGACCACAGTGTTGGGTACATGCTCCAGGAGGATGCCCAGCGTTTGGAAGGCTCTGATGATGATACTGAGCTCGATGAAGGCAGTAACATGAGCACGGACAGAGGGGGTGCCCAAGAAGGACAGCAATCTGGCAGTCATGCTCCCCCTGCTGCAGCATACGGCCAGGTTTGCTCCAGTGATGAGGAGGGAGGGGATGATGAGGTCACTGACTCAACGTGGGTGCCTGATAGGAGAGAGGAGGAGGAGGAGGAGGAGGAGGCGGCACATCACCAACGAGGCAGGATGCCCTCCAGGGGCCAGCCTAAGGGCAGCACATTGACTGCATCACACCCCAAAGCTCCACATGTGCAGGGCGCTGCAGTCTCTGCACGTTATTCAAAAAGTTCTTGGGTGTGGGCCTTTTTTGAGACGAGTGCATCAGATCGCACCGCTGCTATTTGCAACATATGTCTCAAGCGTATCTCACATGGCCAAAACATCTCCCGCTTGGGTACCACATGCTTGACCAGACATATGTTGACCTGCCATGCAGTTCGTTGGCAAGCGTATCTAAAAGACCCACACCAAAGAACAAAGAGGATCTCTCCTTGCTCCTCATCAGCTGAGATTTCCAACCCCACTAGACCTCCAGTCCTCTCTGAGACCTGCAGTGAAAGGAATGAAGGTGTAGAATTAGGTGTGTCACAGCCAAGTACTTGTGGGCAATCTGCTTTTGGTACACCGACGTCAGATTGTACCAGGCAAATTTCCCTGCCCCAGCTGCTGCACCGCCGAAAGAAGTTTGCTCCCAGCCATCCACATGCCCAGCGGTTGAATGCTAGCTTGGCAAAATTGCTAGCACTTCAACTGCTGCCTTTTCAGTTGGTAGACTCTGCCCCCTTCCGTGAGTTTGTGGAATGTGCGGTTCCTCAGTGGCAGGTACCCAAACGCCACTTTTTCTCACAGAAGGCGATTCCGGCTCTCTACCGGCATGTGGAAGCCAATGTCCATGCCTCGCTGGACAGGGCGGTCAGCGGTAAGGTGCATATTACCGCTGACTCATGGTCCAGCAGGCATGGACAGGGACGTTACCTAAGTTTCACGGCGCATTGGGTGACTCTGCTGGCAGCTGGGAAGGATGCAGGACAAGGTGCAGTAGTGTTGGAGGTTGTTCCGCCACCACGCCTCCAAAATGCTGATTGTGACACACTTCTCTCCTCCACCCCCTCCTCTTCTTCTTCCTCCATGGCCTCTTCCTCGGAACCAGCGGTGGTCCGTAGTCGTTCAAGGGGCTACGCAAGTACGCAGGCCAAAAGATGCCATGCGGTGCTTGAGCTGGTGTGCTTGGGGGACAGGAGCCACACAGGGGCAGAGGTTCTGTCAGCTCTGCAGGGGCAGGTTCAGAGGTGGTTGACGCCACGCCAACTTAAGGCAAGAATGGTGGTTTGCAACAATGGCACCAACCTCCTCTCTGTCCTCCGACAGGGACAAATGACCCATGTGCCCTGTTTGGCTCACGTCCTTAACTTGGTGGTGCAGTGGTTCTTGGGCAGGTACCTGGGCTTACAGGATGTCCTGAGGCAGGCCAGGAAAGTCTGTGTGCATTTCCGCCGGTCATATAATTCTAGTGCTCGGCTGACGGACCTCCAAAAGGAGTTTAACCTGCCCAAGAACCGCCTAATTTGTGACATGCCCACCAGGTGGAACTCAACGTTGGCCATGCTGCAGCGGCTGCACACGCAGCAGAGGACCATCAATGAGTACCTGTGCGACTATGGCACCAGGACAGGGTCAGGGGAGCTTGGTTTTTTTTCCCCACGCCAGTGGGCCATGATCAGGGATGCATGCACTGTCCTGTCACCATTCGAGGAGGCCACGAGGATGGTGAGCACTGACAGTGCATGCATCAGTGACACTGTCCCCCTTGTCCACCTGTTGGAGCACACGCTGCGTGGAATAATGGACAGGGCACTTGAGGCAGAACAGAGGCAGGAAGAGGAGGACTTCCTTAGCTCTCAAGGCCCCCTTTATCCAGACAGTGTTCCTGCGTGCCCGCCGATCACACAGGAAGAGAACGAGGAGGAGGAGGAGGAAGATTGTGTCAGTATGGAGGTGGAGCCTGGCACTCAGCATCAGCAGCAGTCTTTAAGGGATCAGTCCCAAGAAACACATGGACTTGTACGTGGCTGGGAGGAGGTGGCTGCGGACGTTGTCGTCCTTAGTGACCCAGAGGACTCCGGACCGAATGCCTCAGCAAACCTACGCTGCATGGCCTCCCTGATCCTGCAAAGCCTGCGTAAGGATCCTCGTATTCGTGGTATCAAGGAGAAGGACCAATACTGGCTGGCAACCCTCCTTGATCCACGTTACAAGGGTAAGGTTGCGGACCTTATCTTGCCATCGCAGAGGGAGCAGAGGATGAAACATCTTCGGGAGGCCTTGCAGAAAGGTCTGTGCAATGCGTTCCCAGAGACTGGGAGGTTACAAACTCCTGTTTCTGGACAGCGTGTTGCTGAGGCTTCGGTCAGTCAAAGAAGGAGCGGTGGAGAAGGTGGCCGTCTGACCGATGCGTTCAGACAATTTTTTGGTCCGCAGCCCCAAGGTATGATCGGTTCCAGCAACCATCGCCAGCGTCTGTTTTACATGGTGCAGGAATACCTAGGGGCAAGATCAGACTTGGACACCTTTCCCACCGAAAATCCTCTGGGTTACTGGGTCTTGAGGATGGATCACTGGCCAGAGCTTGCACAGTATGCAATTGAGCTACTGGCCTGTCCTGCATCCAGCGTTCTTTCGGAACGCACATTCAGTGCTGCTGGAGGCGTGGTAACCGATCACAGGGTGCGTCTGTCCACCGACTCGGTCGATCGGCTGACCTTCATAAAAATGAATCAGTCTTGGATCACCACCAGCTACCAAGCACCTGATGCTGATGTAACCGAATAATTTTTTTTGAAATCTCAGATCCCTTCAAAGACTGCCTATGCTGATGCTGAGTGACTATCCCTGAGTAATTATCCTCTTCCTCCTCAATCATCATGCTGATAGCTTGTAAGAACATTTTTGGTTCTGGGCGCCACCACCAGTGCCTAAGGCACAATTTTTCAGCCCCTGTTTAACAGGGGCGTGTAATTACAATTTTTGATGTAATACTTTGCAGCAGGGCTCGTTCCTGCATTCCAACTAGAGTGTCTGTGAGGGGTTGCAGTGTTGTGGCACCAGCACCAGTGCCTAAGGCCCAATTTTTCTGCCCCTGTCTAACAGGGGCGTGTAATTACAATTTTTGATGCAATACTTTGCAGCAGGGCTCGTTCCTGCGTTCCAACTAGAGTGTCTGTGAGGGGTTGCAGTGTTGTGGCACCAGCACCAGTGCCTAAGGCCTAATTTTTCAGCTCCTGTTCAACAGGGGCGTGTAATTACAATTCTTGATCTAATATTTCACAGCAGGGCCCTGTGAGGGCTTACAGTGTTGTGGCCACAGCAACACCTAAGGCCCAAATTTCTGCTGAGTATATAGGGCAGGACCCTACTTTCAAACATCTAACTTACAAACGACTCCTACTTGCAAACGGAAGGAGACAACAGGAAGTGAGATGAAATCTACCCCTAGGAAAGGAAATTCTCTCCTGTAAGAGTTAATATGGAAAAACATTTCTCCTTTCCACTGATGCTTTCCAATCCTTGTTCCACAAAAAACCCCAAATTTTCAAAAAACATTTTTCATTGGGACAAAAAAGTGAGGTGAAATCTTCTGAAGAGGAGGAAAGACAGCAAAACAAATGTCACAGGGGTGATAACCCTTCCCTATGTTTTCCAAAAAGCTTAAAAAAGATTTTTTGGCTGGAGCTAAACACGTTAGAAATGTACCCGTTCAAAATTACAAAGAGATTCTACTTAACAACAAACCTACAGTCCCTGTCTTGTTTGCACCGCCTGTATACTGCTGTTCAGAGTATATAGGGCCTGGTGGCCCCACACCTTTCCTTATTTTAATTTGGGTGCGGGGTTCCCCTTAATATCCATACAAGACCCAAAGGGCCTGGTAATGGACTGGGGGGTACCCATGCCGTTTGTCTCACTGATTTTCATCCATATTGCCAGGACCCGACATGACATTAAACCCGCAAGCAGTTTTAAATGAGATTTTTTCCTTTAAAAATGACATTTGGTGCAGGGACTGTTCTAAACACAGGAAACACGCGTCACTTTACAGGCATACTATAGACACCCCCCAGGTACGATATTTAAAGGAATATTTCACTTTTTGTTTTTTACTTTAAGCATCATTAAAATCACTGCTCCCGAAAAAACGGCCGTTTTTAAAAGTTTTTTTTGCATTGATACATGTCCCCTGGGGTAGGACCCGGGTCCCCAAACCCTTTTTCGGACAATACCATGCAAATTAGCCTTTAAAATGAGCACTTTTGATTTCGAATGTTCGAGTCCCATAGACGTCAATGGGGTTCTAACGTTCGTGCGAACTTTCGGTCCGTTCGCAGGTTCTGGTGCGAACCGAACCGGGGGGGGGGGTGTTCGGCTCATCCCTACCCAGAAGTATTTAAATAATGTAATTTTAAGGAGATGTCTCAACAACACCTTCTTTGATTTTGCTCTGCTCACTCCATTACCTTAAGAGCTATGTGACACTTTATCTGACTACATGCTGAGACGTATTGCTCAAGTATATCCGTATGTTCCTTTTTCTTGCTTTTATACCCATTCCTGGTTCTTTTATTGTTCTCTCCCCTTCAATTTCATATAGTGTTTGTAGTGCTGCATTGTTGACTATGTCATTTTCTTTAACCACTTGCCGTCCGTATAACTTACATGTACGGCTCTCGCTCTGATATTCGCGGCGATACCTCACATGTGTGGTGTGAACACCGTTTTTATATGTAGGCGTGACCTACGTATGCGTTCACCACTGCGGGCGACCACAGGGGGACGGGCTGCTTAAAACTATTATTATTTATTCTATTAGTTTTTTCATTTTTACACTGTTCCTTAAATTTTTTTTTTTTGATCACTTTTATTGCTATCACAACAAATGTAAACATCCCTCGCAATAACAATACAACTTGACAGGTCCTCTTTACAGTGAGATCTGAGGGTCTATAAGACCCCCAAATCTCTCCTCTACCTTTTTAAAAGCAAAGGATCACAAAAACTTTTTTTTTCTTTTAGTTAAAAAAAAAAAAGGCCTTGTTTGCATGGGGCCGGAACCAGAAGTGATGTCATGACGTCGCTTCGGTCCTCCTAGGCCATAGAGATGAGCGGAGGCCATCTTTCCTTCGCTCATCTCTGTGACCAGCCGCTGCCAGCACTGGATCGGTTCCCAGAGCTAACGATTGTTCAGTAGGGATGAGCTTCGTGTTCGAGTCGAACCCATGTTCGACTCGAACATCGGCTGTTCGACCGTCCGTCGAATTGCGAACGTTATGGGCCGTTCGCGCCAAATTCGTGTGGCGCGTCACGGCCCATAATTCACTGCGGCATCGCAGTGCATTGCTGGCTGATGATTGGCCAAGCATGCACTATGACCCGCATGCTTGGCCAATCACAGCGCCGTCAGTAGAGAGAGCTGTAATTGGCCAAAGCCAGGGTGGCTTTGGCCAATTATGGCTCAGGGGATTTAGTACACGCCCCACACTATATAAGGCCGCCTGCACGGCGGCCCTGTGTAGTGTGTGTTCCGGTGTGCTGAGAGATAGAGAGAGAGACAGACAGTGTCATTTGATTTGAGTTAGATAGATTAGGCTAGATCTGTTCCTGCTATTTACATTTAGTGCAGTGCCTCCTGCTCACAGTGTTCAGCTAGATCCGTTCCTGCTATTTACATTTAGTGCAGTGCGTCCTGCTCACAGTGTTCAGCTAGATCCGTTCCTGCTATTTACATTTAGTGCAGTGCGTCCTGCTCACAGTGTTCAGCTAGATCCGTTCCTGCTATTTACATTTAGTGCAGTCAGTGCGTCCTGCTCACAGTGTTCAGCTAGATCCGTTCCTGCTATTTACATTTAGTGCAGTGCGTCCTGCTCACAGTGTTCAGCTAGATCCGTTCCTGCTATTTACATTTAGTGCAGTCAGTGCGTCCTGCTCACAGTGTTCAGCTAGATCTGTTCCTGCTATTTACATTTAGTGCAGTCAGTGCGTCCTGCTCACAGTTTTCAGCTAGATCCGTTCCTGCTATTTACATTTAGTGCAGTGCGTCCTGCTCACAGTGTTCAGCTAGATCCGTTCCTGTTATCTTCCTACTGACAGGCAGGCTTGTCTGGTTACAGTATATAAAGCTACCTGAAGAAAATTACAGGTGTTCTATCCCAGCTTAGTGCAGATACAGGCCATTAGTATGTCTGGAAGGCCAAGAAGGAGAGGCAGACAGTCACAAGCCAATAAGAGAGGGCAAGCAGGCTCTGTGTCTAGTGCTGGTCGTGGAGACGGTGCATCCTCATCAGCACGTGGCCATGGGACACGCTTGGCCTTTTTTTCGGCAGCTGGCCATGTTGAGCCGCAACATGCGGAAGACTTGGTCGAGTGGATGACCAAGCCGTCCTCATCCTCCTCATCCTCTCTCACCCATGCCCAGGGTGCTTTGTCTGGCAAAGCAGCGGCCTCTTCCCTCAGCTCAATGTCATCAGTGACTCCTTCCCTAGCCCCACCATGTCCTCCTGAGGATTCCCTCGAACTGTTTGACCACAGTGTTGGGTACATGCTCCAGGAGGATGCCCATCGTTTGGAAGGCTCTGATGATGATACTGAGCTCGATGAAGGCAGTTACATGAGCACGGACAGAGGGGGTGCCCAAGAAGGACAGCAATCTGGCAGTCATGCTCCCCCTGCTGCAGCATACTGCCAGGTTTGCTCCAGTGATGAGGAGGGAGGGGATGATGAGGTCACTGACTCAACGTGGGTGCCTGATAGGAGAGAGGAGGAGGAGGAGGAGGAGGAGGAGGCGGCACATCACCAACGAGGCAGGATGCCCTCCAGGGGCCAGCCTAAGGGCAGCACATTGACTGCATCACACCCCAAAGCTCCACATGTGCAGGGCGCTGCAGTCTCTGCGCGTTATTCAAAAAGTTCTTTGGTGTGGGCCTTTTTTGAGACGAGTGCATCAGATCGCACCGCTGCTATTTGCAACATATGTCTCAAGCGTATCTCGCGTGGCCAAAACATCTCCCGCTTGGGTACCACATGCTTGACCAGACATATGTTGACCTGCCATGCAGTTCGTTGGCAAGCATATCTAAAAGACCCACACCAAAGAACAAAGAGGATCTCTCCTTGCTCCTCATCAGCTGAGATTTCCAACCCCACTAGACCTTCAGTCCTCTCTGAGACCTGCAGTGAGAGGAATGAAGGTGTAGAATTAGGTGTGTCACAGCCAAGTACTTGTGGGCAATCTGCTTTTGGTACACCGACGTCAGATTGTACCAGGCAAATTTCCCTGCCCCAGCTGCTGCACCGCCGAAAGAAGTTTGCTCCCAGCCATCCACATGCCCAGCGGTTGAATGCTAGCTTGGCAAAATTGCTAGCACTTCAACTGCTGCCTTTTCAGTTGGTAGACTCTGCCCCCTTCCGTGAGTTTGTGGAATGTGCGGTTCCTCAGTGGCAGGTACCCAAACGCCACTTTTTCTCACGGAAGGCGATTCCGGCTCTCTACCGGCATGTGGAAGGCAATGTCCATGCCTCGCTGGACAGGGCGGTCAGCGGTAAGGTGCATATTACCGCTGACTCATGGTCCAGCAGGCATGGACAGGGACGTTACCTAAGTTTCACGGCGCATTGGGTGACTCTGCTGGCAGCTGGGAAGGATGCAGGACAAGGTGCAGTAGTGTTGGAGGTTGTTCCGCCACCACGCCTCCAAAATGCTGATTGTGACACACCTCTCTCCTCCACCCCCTCCTCTTCTTCTTCCTCCATGGCCTACCAGCGGTGCTCCGTAGGCGTTCAAGGGGCTACGCAAGTACGCAGGCCAAAAGATGCCATGCGGTGCTTGAGCTGGTGTGCTTGGGGGACAGGAGCCACACTGGGGCAGAGGTTCTGTCAGCTCTGCAGGGGCAGGTTCAGAGGTGGTTGACGCCACGCCAACTTAAGGCAGGAATGGTGGTTTGCGACAATGGCACCAACCTCCTCTCTGCCCTCCGACAGGGACAACTGACCCATGTGCCCTGTTTGGCTCACGTCCTTAACTTGGTGGTGCAGCGGTTCTTGGGCAAGTACCCGGGCTTACAGGATGTCCTGAGGCAGGCCAGGAAAGTCTGTGTGCATTTCCGCCGGTCATATAATGCCAGTGCTCGGCTGACGGACCTCCAAAAGGAGTTTAACCTGCCCAAGAACCGCCTAATCTGTGACATTCCCACCAGGTGGAACTCAACGTTGGCCATGCTGCAGCGGCTGCACACGCAGCAGAGGGCCATCAATGAGTACCTGTGCGACTATGGCACCAGGACAGGGTCAGGGGACCTTGGTTTTTTTTCCCCACGCCAGTGGGCCATGATCAGGGATGCATGCACTGTCCTGTCACCATTCGAGGAGGCCACGAGGATGGTGAGCACTGACAGTGCATGCATCAGTGACACTGTCCCCCTTGTCCACCTGTTGGAGCACACGCTGCGTGGAATAATGGACAGGGCACTTGAGGCAGAACAGAGGCAGGAAGAGGAGGACTTCCTTAGCTCTCAAGGCCCCCTTTATCCAGACAGTGTTCCTGCGTGCCCGCCGATCACACAGGAAGAGGACGAGGAGGAGGAGGAGGAAGATTGTGTCAGTATGGAGGTGGAGCCTGGCACTCAGCATCAGCAGTCTTTAAGGGATCAGTCCCAAGGAACACATGGACTTGTACGTGGCTGGGAGGAGGTGGCTGCGGACGTTGTTGTCCTTAGTGACCCAGAGGACTCCGGACCGAATGCCTCAGCAAACCTACGCTGCATGGCCTCCCTGATCCTGCAAAGCCTGCGTAAGGATCCTCGTATTCGTGGTATCAAGGAGAAGGACCAATACTGGCTGGCAACCCTCCTTGATCCACGTTACAAGGGTAAGGTTGCGGACCTTATCTTGCCATCGCAGAGGGAGCAGAGGATGAAACATCTTCGGGAGGCCTTGCAGAAAGGTCTGTGCAACGCGTTCCCAGAGACTGGGAGGTTACAAACTCCTGTTTCTGGACAACGTGTTGCTGAGGCTTCGGTCAGTCAAAGAAGGAGCGGTGGAGAAGGTGGCCGTCTGACCGATGCGTTCAGACAATTTTTTGGTCCGCAGCCCCAAGGTATGATCGGTTCCAGCAACCATCGCCAGCGTCTGTTTTACATGGTGCAGGAATACCTAGGGGCAAGATCAGACTTGGACACCTTTCCCACCGAAAATCCTCTGGGTTACTGGGTCTTGAGGATGGATCACTGGCCAGAGCTTGCACAGTATGCAATTGAGCTACTGGCCTGTCCTGCATCCAGCGTTCTTTCGGAACGCACATTCAGTGCTGCTGGAGGCGTGGTAACCGATCACAGGGTGCGTCTGTCCACCGACTCGGTCGATCGGCTGACCTTCATAAAAATGAATCAGTCTTGGATCACCACCAGCTACCAAGCACCTGATGCTGATGTAACCGAATAATTTTTTTTGAAATCTCAGATCCCTTCAAAGACTGCCTATGCTGATGCTGAGTGACTATCCCTGAGTAATTATCCTCTTCCTCCTCAATCATCACGCTGATAGCTTGTAAGAACATTTTTGGTTCTGGGCGCCACCACCAGTGCCTAAGGCACAATTTTTCAGCCCCTGTTTAACAGGGGCGTGTAATTACAATTTTTGATGTAATACTTTGCAGCAGGGCTCATTCCTGCATTCCAACTAGAGTGTCTGTGAGGGGTTGCAGTGTTGTGGCACCAGCACCAGTGCCTAAGGCCCAATTTTTCTGCCCCTGTCTAACAGGGGCGTGTAATTACAATTTTTGATGCAATACTTTGCAGCAGGGCTCGTTCCTGCATTCCAACTAGAGTGTCTGTGAGGGGTTGCAGTGTTGTGGCACCAGCACCAGTGCCTAAGGCCCAATTTTTCTGCCCCTGTCTAACAGGGGCGTGTAATTACAATTTTTGATGCAATACTTTGCAGCAGGGCTCGTTCCTGCATTCCAACTAGAGTGTCTGTGAGGGGTTGCAGTGTTGTGGCACCAGCACCAGTGCCTAAGGCCCAATTTTTCTGCCCCTGTCTAACAGGGGCGTGTAATTACAATTTTTGATGCAATACTTTGCAGCAGGGCTCGTTCCTGCGTTCCAACTAGAGTGTCTGTGAGGGGTTGCAGTGTTGTGGCACCAGCACCAGTGCCTAAGGCCCAATTTTTCTGCCCCTGTCTAACAGGGGCGTGTAATTACAATTTTTGATGCAATACTTTGCAGCAGGGCTCGTTCCTGCGTTCCAACTAGAGTGTCTGTGAGGGGTTGCAGTGTTGTGGCACCAGCACCAGTGCCTAAGGCCTAATTTTTCAGCTCCTGTTCAACAGGGGCATGTAATTACAATTCTTGATCTAATATTTCACAGCAGGGCCCTGTGAGGGCTTACAGTGTTGTGGCCACAGCAACACCTAAGGCCCAAATTTCTGCTGAGTATATAGGGCAGGACCCTACTTTCAAACATCTAACTTACAAACGACTCCTACTTGCAAACGGGCCTGGTAATGGACTGGGGGGGTACCCATGCCGTTTGTCTCACTGATTTTCATCCATATTGCCATGACCCGACATGACATTAAACCCGCAAGCAGTTTTAAATGAGATTTTTTCCTTTAAAAATGACATTTGGTGCAGGGACTGTTCTAAACACGGGAAACACGCGTCACTTTACAGGCATACTATAGCCACCCCCCAGGTACGATATTTAAAGGAATATTTCACTTTTTTTTTTTTTACTTTAAGCATCATTAAAATCACTGCTCCCGAAAAAACTGCCGTTTTTAAAAGTTTTTTTTGCATTGATACATGTCCCCTGGGGTAGGACCCGGGTCCCCAAACCCTTTTTCGGACAATACCATGCAAATTAGCCTTTAAAATGAGCACTTTTGATTTCGAACGTTCGAGTCCCATAGACGTCAATGGGGTTCTAACGTTCGTGCGAACTTTCGGTCCGTTCGCGGGTTCTGGTGCGAACCGAACCGGGGGGTGTTCGGCTCATCCCTATTGTTCAGGTAAGCCTGGGAACTACTAGTAAATGGCTGGGGGGGGGCAACTCCTCCCGCCATTTCTAAAAGTGATCCAGCGGCAAATCTGCAGCTCAGATCGATTTTAAGCAGAAAGTCTGGCGTCAGGGGAAAAATGAATATCAGGATTATGGCATCTTCCTGCAGCCATAACTTCAGTACTAACTGCCAAGAATACTCCGGTGTCCAAGCCACCACAAGTGTTCTACTCCTGTGTCCAAGCCACACCTCCTGAACTTTGACCTTTGGGTATACGCCTCCTGACCTTTGACCTTTAATTCTTCCAACCTAAAATCCTTACCTTTCCCAGAACCCACTCGTTTTTTTGGATTAAGGGGGAAAAAAGCACTATCCTAACCCTCTTCAAACCCTAACCCTCTAACCTAACCCTAAGTCTGTACCGGCAATAACCCTAATCCCTGTTCTACTCCTGTGTCCAAGCCACACCTCCTGAACTTTGACCTTGGGGGGCACACCTCGTGAACTTTGACCTTTCCCTTTGACCTTTGACTCTCCCACCCTAAAATCCCTACCTTTCCCAGAACCCGCTCAGTTTTTTGAATTAGGGAGGAAAAAAGGAATATCCCAACCCTCTTCAAACCCTAAACCTCTAACTTAACCCTAAGTCTGTACTGGCAATAACCCTAACCCCTGTTCTACTCCTGTGTCCAAGCCACACCTCCTGAACTTTGACCTTTGGGGTTAACCACTTTCCGCCAAATCATGTACCTAGAACGCCACTGGACTTCAAGTGGTTGTACTGCAAGGATATACAGCTGCAGGCATCACCCCAGTACCATTTTTTTAGAGTTGACGGTCGGCTCTCTAACCAGCCGCTCAGGCTGTCATTACAAGCAGCGGGAAAGGACGTCTCCCCCTCTCCCGTTACCTTCCGCGGCTCACTCAGGCTCTCCTGTCCCACCAGGAGACTCGAGCTACCAGCTGGCAGGTCCGCCGGCTAGTTGGAGACCTGAAGAAAGCCGGGATCGGCTTTGGTCGGGTCGCTGCTATAGTAACCTATAGCGGTGACATGGCATCACTTTCGGTTTACCAGCATCTTAACGCTGCCATTTTTTTAAAATCAAAAGTATTCAAAAACACTAAGCTTGGTGTATTGAATGGCTTCAAGGAGGGATTTGGGGGTCTTTATAGATCCCGGATACTTCCATAAAGAGTACCTGTCACTGCCAATTGCTGTCACACAGGATGTTTACATTACTTGTGACAGCAATTAAAGTGATAAAAAAAATGTAAAGCAACAGTGCAAAAATCAAAAATAAATGAATAATAATAATTAAAAAATTAATTACAGTGCCCCCAATCCCCCCGTGCTAGCGCACAAAGGTGGAAGCGTGCGTCAGACCCGTACGCACGCACGCAATTCGTCATCATCCCACGCATGTGAGGTATCACCGCGAATGTCAGATCATGGGCAGTAACTCTAGCTCTTTACATCTATACAGGTAACCTGTAAAGGCTTTTAAAATTTTGCCTATCGATAGTAAAATTTACATCGTTTGTCGCCGTTGTGTGGGCGTGCGCAATTTTAAAGCGTGACATGATTGCTATCTATTTACTCGGCGTGACATGACCTTTTACATTTTACAAAAAAAATGGTGTCATGTATTGTGTTTTTTTGTGCATTAACATTTTAAAAAGTGTATTTTCTTTCCCCAAAAATTTTTTAAAAAAAAAACGCTGCGCAAATATCATATGAGATAAAAAATTGCAAAACCCGCAAATTTTATTCTCTAGGACCTCTGCTTTAACCACTTAAGCCCCGGACCATTTGGCTGCCCAAAGACCAGAGCACTTTTTGCGAGTCGCTTTAACTGACAATTGCGCGGTCGTGCGACATGGCTCCCAAACAAAATTGACATCCTTTTTTCTCCACAAATAGAGCTTTCTTTTGGTGGTATTTGATCACCTCTGCGGTTTTTATTTTTTGCGCTATAAACAAAAAAAGAGCAACAATTTTGAAAATAACGCATTATTTTTTTACTTTTTGGTATAATAAATATCCCCCAAAAATACATGTAAAAAATTTTTTTTTTCCCTCAGTTTAGGCCGATACGTATTCTTCTATATATTTTTGGTAAAAAAAATTGCAATAAGCGTTTGATTGGTTTGCGCAAAAGTTATCGCGTCTACAAAATAGGGGATAGTTTTATGGCATTTTTATTAATAATTTTTTTTTACTAGTAATGGCGGCGATCTGCGATTTTTATCATGACGGCAAAATTATGGCAGACACATCGGACACTTTTGGCGCGATTTTGGGACCATTCACATTTATACAGCGATCAGTGCAATTACAAATGCATTGATTACTGTGTAAATGTGACTGGCACTGAAGGGGTTAACCACTGGCTGGCGCTGTAGGGATTAAGTGTGTCCTAGGGAGTGATTCTAACTGTGGGGGGGCGTGGCTACGTTTAACATGACACTGATCACCGCTCCCGATTACAGGGAGCTGTGATCAGTGTCCTGTCACTAGGCAGAACGGGGAGATGCTTGTTTACATCAGCATTTCCCCGCTCTTCCTCTCTGTGAGATGATCGCGGGTATCCCCGCGGACATCGAGTCCACGGAACCCGCGATCACACTCACGGAGGTCGCGGCGGGCGCGCCCACAGCAAACCGCTTTTTAAAGGGCAACGTACAGGTACGTGATTCTGCCTGTACGTGCCATTCTGCCGACGTACAGTATATTAACGGTCGGCAATCGGTTAAATTTATCATATAGTATAAATTTGTGAAATCAGACCCTTCTTTTTTTTTTTGTCTTTTCCAACAAGGCTATTACCTCTGAATTATTAAATTTCAATTCTGTCAGTCGGGCCCGTGATTGTTATGCATGCCTAAACTGTAGGTATTGAAAAAATCTTTTGTTTGAGATATTATATTAATTTCTTAGTTCAATAAAGGTTTTTATCACTTTGTCCTGGAAAACCTGTGTCAAATATCTTAGTCCCTTGAACCTCCATATCCAGTGGCATCTCCAGCTTTCATATTTGGGGGGGGGGGCACATGGGGGGGACAGGGACAAAAGTAGGGGGCAACTATAAAATGCAATTTTATATATATATATATATATATATATATATATATATATATATACACAGTATATCTTGGGGCCCTTTACTACGATCCCACAATGGCCCTTTCACATGTTCTGCAGTGAGCTCCCTTCCTATTGTATTGGGCCCCCCCCCCCCAGGGTGGCAGAAAACAAGAGATATATGTCACCAGCATACCAAGAAAATATAAGGGTCCACCGGGCCCTGGTGTTCTGCCACTGTGGGGTTCCCCAGCCCCCTCTTGCTGTCCTGCCCCTGCTATTGACAGCTCTGGTCTGGCATCTCTTGGAATTTACAGGCTGGTTCTCCTGTCCTAAGGACGGGAGAAATCAGTCTGTTTTTTCAGTAACTGAGAGTCCTGGTAGAGTCCTTCCTGCAACTCGCTCTTCTGCCTGCCAATGAGGATGCCGGGGAAGGAGCAGATCGGGCGGCCGTGGTTGTGTGAGCGCTCGCATTATGCAGTCTCAGCAAGCAGAGGGAGGGGGAGAAATCACCCGCAGGAGCTGACTGGGGATGCTCTCCCTCTTAGACATTGCCTTTTTGTAAAAAAAAAAAAAAAATTTCAATTGGGGGGGCACATGGTGGGGCACAGCATAATGTTGGTCAGGGCCCCCTCTGGCCCCCCCTAGGGACGCCATTGTCCATATCTCAAACCCTTCCAGTTTCATCAGCTCCTCATAGCTGCTATTATTCCATATAGGGGTATATGCCGTATAACCTTTTATTTCCGTGATTTTTTTTTCATTTCCTTCCATACCTTGTCAAACAATTCTCCCGTAAATAAAGCCTTTGTTAGACCATTGGTTCCTCGTCTCCAATAAAGAGATCAATGGGTAATCGGGATATATTGATAATAGCAGGCTCTGTAAAGAGTAAGAATCTGCCATTACTGTCCATCCAAAAAAGTCTTGTATTTGTGAAGCTAAAAAAATAGCTTTTTTAGGATGGGGAATCGCCAGTCCACCTGCCCCCTTTATTTAACATTAATGTTGTCAACTTCATGCGCGGTGGGTTTTTTTCTTCCAAATAAGTTCTCCAAAGATCGATTCTTCTAAACCAAAATGTTGCAATCCGTACGGGGAGAATTATTAAACACATAAAGCAATTGTGGGGGACCAAATCATTTTAACAAGGTTTGCCCTGCCTATCAACTGTCAGTGGTAGTTTACACCAACTTCGGCATTTATCCTTAAATTTTTCCAATAAAGGTTTAAGATTCAGTTTAATATAATCTTTTGCATTTCTTTAAATCTCAATCCCCCGGTATCTCACTACATGCTTAATTTGAATTTGAGACGCGTGAGGGTCTTTTAATTCACCTAATGGTAAGAGTTCAGACTTATGCCAATTGATCTGGTACTCCCCCCCCCCCGAGATTCGCCCAAACATGGAGATGAGGCTCATAAGATCCGTTAATGACTTTGAGGTATCCCCCAGGAAAATAAGAGCATCATCTGCTTAAAGGGCTACTTTGTCCTCTCTTCCTTCTCGTTGAAACCCAACTGATTGTCTAATTGCAAGGGCAAGAGGTTCCAATGCTTTCGCAAACAATAGTCGGGACAGAGGGCATCCCTAGTCCCTCTAGACCAGTGATGGAGAACCTTGGCACCCTAGATGTTTTGGAACTTCATTTCCCATGATGCTCATGTACTGTGCAGTGTAGTGAAGCATCATGGGAAATGTAGTTCCAAAACTTCTGGAGTGCCAAGGTTCTCCATCACTGCTCTAGACAGATTAAAGGGTCTGGATAGTGTAATGTTAATTCTTACCCTTGCTTTTGGTTCCCTGTATAACATTTTGACCCATTTTAAAAATCCCGGGGCCCATACCAAAAGCCTCCAATACGGCCCAAAAGGTATTCCCATTCCACCATATCAAAGGCTTTTTGGGGCATCCAGGCACAATATTGTTTCCAGATCCCGTATTTTCCATAGGGAGCTGCATGTTTATAAAAAAAAGTCTACGTATCTTAGTTGAAGCTGCTCTAGTTGGAATAAAACCTGTTTGGTCCTCATGAATCGAGGTGTTAATATAGCATGGTAATCTGTTTGCAGGAACCCGGGCCAATATCTTAACAGCTGAGGTGAGGAGGGAGATAAGACTCAGGCAGCATTGAGTCCTTACCCGGTTTTGGAATTACTACGATTATCGTTTCCTGCATTGACCTGCAGGGAGTCTTTGTTTCTGGAAGGCGTCATTTAACCGCATGCCGACCAGCCACCGCAGTTGTACTGCGGCAACATGGCTGTGCGAATCGCCGTCATGGTACGTTGGTGCCATAGACGGCCACTAGGGGGAGCGCGTGCACGCCCCCTGCTCGCCCACGGAGCCGATGCGAGTGCCCGGCGGTCGCGATCACCGCCGGGTTACCGCGATCGCTCGGGGCACACCGAGAACCGGGATCTGTGTGTGTAAACACACAGTTTCCGGTTCTCTGAGGGGAGAAGAGACAGATCGTCTGTTCATACTGAGAATAAACAGACGATCTGCCATCTCCCCTACACAGTCCCCTCCCCCCTTCAGTTAGAACACGCACTAGGACACACTTAACCCCTTCACTGCCCTCTTGTGGTTAACCCCCTTCACTGCCAGTGACATTTTTACAGTAATCAATTCAATTTTATAGCACTGATCGCTGTATAAATGACAATGGTCCAAAAAAATGTGTCAAAATTGTCCGACCTTTCCGCCACAATGTCGCAGTCCCGATAAAAATCGCAGATCGCAGCCATTACTAGTAAAAAAAAAAAAATTAATAATAAAAAAAGCCATAAAACTATCCCCTATTTTGTAGACGCTATAACTTTTACGCAAACCAATCAATATACGCTTATTGCGATTTTTATTTTACTAAAAATATGTAGAAGAATACGTATCGGCCTAAACTGAGGAAAAAAATTTTTTTTTATATATTTTTTAGGGATATTTATTATAGGAAAAAGTAAAAAATAATGTGGTTTTTTTTTTCAAAATTGACGCTCTTTTTTTGTTTATAGCGCAAAAAAATAAATACCGCAGAGGTGATCAAATACCACCAAAAGAAAGCTCTATTTGTGGGGAAAAAAAGGACGTTGATTTTCTTTGGGTGCCACGTCACACGACCGCGCAATTGTCAGTTAAAACGACGCAGTGCCGAATCGCAAAAAAAACGCTCTGGTCTTTGGGGCAGCCAAATGGTCCGGGGCTGAAGTGGTTAATAGCGACCACTGTGGATTCATTTTCCAGGGCAGAGGGGCAAAAACTGTCCCTTTGTCTGTATAGTCAATATAAGTGGGGAATGATCAGAAAGCCCCCCTGGGGCCATATTGAATTGATTCTTGCCATGGGAGGAAATTATCATTCCCCAAAGCCAGATCTATACTTGACAGAGATCCATATGTAAGTTGAACCACACGAGTATTCTCTCTAATTCTCCACACATCTACTAACCCCATTTCTCGTGTATGGCCAGCAAATCTAGTTTTTTTGTTTACTTTTTATGGTGCTATGTCTATCCTCCTTCTCATTCATTATGTTGTTAAAGTCTCCCATGACTAAAGTTGGCAAATTCGGCCACTGTACCATTTTCCTATACATGTTTTTTAACACTTCATCATTGTATGGGGGAGGAACATAGACATTTGCCAACAAAAAGTTTTAATCATTTAATGAGCACCGAAGTATGATATATCGACCCTCTGGGTCTTTAATATCCTCTCTGCATGAGAACCGTACCAACCGAGAGATACACACATAGTTACATAGTTAGTAAGGCTGAATAAAGACACCAGTCCATCCACTTCAACCTGAGTGAGTGTCTACAATTGTCCCTATCCCTACTCACATAGGTCCCTACCCTCCAGGAGCCCACAATCCAAGGTCCCCAACTCACATTCATATACTAGGACCAATTTGGACAGAAGCCAACTAACCTACAAGCATATCTTTGGAGATACTAACACCTCGAGAATAGGTAGAATATATCGCATGTGTTTTGATATGTAAATCTTGATATTTCAAAAAGCATCATATCCTCTCGCTCAAGATAGGTCTCCTGCAAGAATATTGCCGGTTTAAGCCGCCGCCGCCGCCCGCCGCCCTTAGGAAGCTCTGCCCGTGAACTAGATACTAGATGTGTTAAGCTGCGGGGCTGGTGACCGACTGGGGGGGGGAGGTTGTGGGTGACCCAACCAACCGGGGAAAGGGGGGGTGGGTGTCGGTGTATCGTTTGCGCCCCCCCCAAAAAAAATATACCACTAGCCGCCACTGATCCCCACCACAGCCAGTCACATACGCTAATTGGATAGAAGTGCACCAACCTTCCAGCCAGGGGCGTTGCTAGGTCTACAAAAGATCTGGGGCTAGAGACCATAGCAGCGTAGTAAAGAAAGTCATACGCTTGGGCGGGCATACACATGTATATACAGTAATATACGTGTGTGTGTGTGTGTGTGTGTGTGTATGTATATATATCCCCAGAGAGCCCCCACTTACATCAGGGTCCCCAGAGAGCCCCCCTTACATCAGGGTACCCAGAGAACCTCTCCTTTGCGTCAGGGTTCCCAGAAAGCTCCCCACTTACATCAGGGTTCCCAGAGAGCCCCCTTAAAATCAGGGTCCCCAGAGAGCCTCCCCCTTAAAATCAGGGTCCCCAGAGAGCCTCCGCCTTAAAATCAGGTTCCCCAGAGAGCCCCCCACTTACATCAGGGTCCCCAGAGAGCCTCCCCTCCCCTCCCCTTGGGGACCTTTGCAGAGACTCGGGGTATGGGCCCCAGATTCGGGGCTATAGCCCCAAAAGCCACCCCCTAGCGACGCCACTGCTTCCAGCACTTTTTAAGGATTATGGGAGGAAACCTGAGCAGGTATAATAAACCCACCCGGGGGAAACAATCAAACTCCATGCAGGCAAAGCTGAAAACAGTTCAATGCTGGGCAAAAAAGCCACTGCGTTTCCCATTGGTCCGTCCTTGGTGCCGTTCCACCATGCTGTCCTAATTCTCTTCCATGGGAAAAGTTTTCTTCCACAATTGTCAATAAAATATTGAGAAAGTGTCTCGGTATAAACTAATCTAAAAGGCCGTAAGACTTTGTGTCTAAATTTAGCTGTGACCTTATAATGAACGGGCGGTACGGTGATATTTGATATTGATTATCCGCGGGATGGGAAGTGTGAGGACAGCGGCATATTCTGCCCTATTATTAGGTCCCAGGTGAACGCTCCTCCATGCTTTCCCATCCATTCATCTATGAAGAAGAGATAATTCCGTGACACTAATTTAATGTCACGTCATGAGAAGTGACACACAAGCTGCCCCCCCCGGCCCCCGGGACGGTTAATTGGTGGTTTATAGAACCCGGCTCTAAGTAGGTTACTTAAAATGTAGTAAGTAATGTAAGTAAGTAAGTCATCTACAAGGTAGGTCCAACTCCGACCCACCTTCCCACCGGCTGTATTTTAGAGTAGAACAAAAATCTCACATGAGCTTTAATGGAATCTCAAACATTTTTCAATTTTTATAAATCTCCAGTTTTCCTCAGGGCCCCGTTCACATATATATCGCGTAGCGGCAATGACCGTTCCCCCGCTATGCGGTTTTCAAAGCGAGATTCTGCATGTTGCACAGGGCCAGCCCATTCACTTGAATTGCCTTTGTCATCCAAAAAAGATGCTTCTTCTGCTCCATTTTTTTGGTGACAAGCTTTACACGATTTTTAAAAGACGCGGTTTGCCACGTTCTTCTTGCCCAACAATCATGTCAGAATGGCATCGTGTTTGGGGTGCCCATCAGAAAACTCGCGCAGCAGGTGCTCATTCCCGTGCAGTAAGTGCTCATTTTAATGAGCATGTGCAGAGTCCCAGACAAAGACGTGCATGGACTGGAATGTGCATACGCATTGGCGCGCGCGCACGCGTCAGCGTGCGCACGCATTTACAGATTCTGGCGACCAGCAGCCTATTTTAACTGAAAGTCTGCCTGGCTTCAGTGCTGGATTGTCTTCAGCTTTGGTTTCTGTGCTCCTAATTCTTATCCATGTCTGCTGACCTTGTTCCTGACCCGGCTATGTCTGACAACTCTCTTGGATCACCCCTGCCGGCTATATTTGCTTTGTGCTTATGTCACCGACCCCCGGCTTGGATTTCCCTGCAGAGCAAGCAGAAGGAACAAAGAGATCTTTTGCCCCTAGATGTTAACCCCTTGCCAGCCAGTGTCATTAATTCAGTGACAGTGTATAGTATTATCACTGATCACTGTATTAGTGTCACTGGTGATGTCAGTTAGTCAGTTCCCTCCCAGTGTCTGTTAGTGTCAGATTGCCCGCCGCACTATCACAGTCCCACTTTAGGTCGCTGATCACCGCCTTTGCTAGTATTAAAAAAAAAGTATCTATCCCATAGTTTGTAAACACTATAACTTTCAAGCAAACCAATCAATATCCGCTTATTGGGATTTTTTTTTACAAAAACATGTTTGGGTTGTTTTTCAGGGGTTGGGCTTGGCCCCTTAGTTCCAGTGAAGGGAACTCTTAAGGCGTCGGCATACCAAGACATTTTGGACAATTTCATGATCCCAACTTTGTGAGAACAGTTTGGGGACGGCCCCTTCCTGTTACAACATGACTGCCCACCAGTGCACAAAGCAAGGTCCATAAAGACATGGATGAGAGAGTTTGGGGTGGAGGAACTTGACTGGCCTGCACAGAGTCCTGACCTCAACCTGATAGAACACCTTTGGGATGAATTAGAGCGGAGACTGCGAGACAGGCCATCTCATCTAACATCAGTTCCTGACCTCACAAATGGGCTTCTGGAAAAACGGTCAGACATTCTCATAGACACCCTCCTAAACCTTGTGGACGGCCTTCCCAGAAGAGTTGAAGCTGTTATAGCTGCAAAGGGTGGAGCCAACTCAATATTGAACCCTACGGACTAAGACTGGGATGCCATTAAAGTTCATGTGTGTGTAAAGGCAGGCGTCCCAATACTTTTGGTGACATAGTGTATATGTACTAAACTGAATGTATTCTCCCAAGAATATACTTCTGTATACAGAACCATATAACCATGACTGATCCAGAGAAAAGCAAAAAAAAAAAAAAAACACAACTAAAAGCGTGGTCTAATTTGAAACAGAAAAATGACGGCAGAAAAAAAGGACTGAGTGGTGCATCAAGTCTGCCCATTGTTTTTTTTGTTTTATATATATATATATATATATATATATATATATATGTACACATGTTTTGTATTTTTTGTTACCTGTTTTTTTTTTGTTAACAAATATAGATCTATATTTGTCCCGAACATGTTTGAGGCCATTTACTGTTGACTGTCTCACTACCTCTGCTGGAAGTTTTTTCCAAGCTCTATTTACAAGTAATGAAAACAAAGGTAGTTGATCTAGAGCAGTGATTCTCAACCAGGGTTCCTCCAGAGGTTGCTAGGGGTTCCTTCAGCATTGGTCCCTAGGGTTCTTCCAGAGGTTGCTAGGGGTTCCTTCAGCATTGGTCCCTAGGGTTCCTCCAGCGGTTACTAGGGATTCTTTCAGCATTGGTCCCTAGGGTTCCTCCAGAGGTTGCTAGGGGTTCCTTCAGCATTGGTCCCTAGGGTTCCTCCAGCGGTTGCTAGGGATTCTTTCAGCATTGGTCCCTAGGGTTCCTCCAGAGGTTGCTAGGGGTTCCTTCAGCATTGGTCCCTAGGGTTCCTCCAGAGGTTGCTAGGGGTTCCTTCAGCATTGGGCCATTTCTGCCTCTCGGATAAGTTCCCACTGACACCATTGATCTTTTTAGCTATCTGTAAGGAGTTAATTCTTCCCAATGACCACAAATGTGAGGACCTTTCTCCCCACTGACCATCACACTAATGTATCATGAGTTGTAGATTTCAAATTTTTAGCAGGCGTTCCCCGAGACCGGAGAACTATTTCAAGGGTTCCTCTGTGTTGAAAAGGTTGAGAAAGGCTGATCTAGAGAACATCCATTTGTCACAGGAGGTCAGGAAAGGATAAAGCCTCGTACACACGATCGGATTTTCGGCAGGGAATTGTGTGATGACAGGCTGTTTGCCTAAAATCCAACCGTTAGTACGCTCCATCAGACAATTGTTGTCCAACTTTCCGCTAAACAAATGTTGGATGGCAGGCTAGTCAATTTTCGGCGGACAACGGTCTGTTGTCAGATTTTCGTATCGTGTGTACACAAGTCCGTCACACAAAAGTCCAAAATACAAACACGCCTGTTGGGAATAAATGCTCACCAAACACGACTGTGACGGGAGTCACTTTTGGGCACAGGGTGACTGAGAAAATATATCTTGGATTACTTAAAATGGGACAGTACTATTTATCCACAATATCTCCCAGGATATGTGTAAAGACTATTCTTGGTTTGTTTGATTCTGAACTCAACATGTTAGTTGAGAGAGCTGATCACATTGGTCTCTAGAACTGGGTAGGAGCCGGACAGTCTACTCCTACTATAGTTTGTTGCCTACTAGGCTGAGGAGGGGGGAGATCACTGTTTGTATTGTTAATTGTAATTAGCTCCTGCTATTGTGAGAAGGTGTTCTGTGTTTATACTAATGTGTGAAGCTCGGTGACAAGTCTGACCTGTAGTGAAATCCTGATTAATCATACCAATGCCCAGGAGGGCACGGAGTCACATCGGCTGCTTTAAGGGATTAGTTAATTATCTCATTTTAATTCTGTTTCTGGTTACAGTTGTATTGTTAGAGTAATATAAGCAGGAGGGGGACCTCCTCTTCTACTGTATATAAGAATGTATTCTGGTTCTAATAAAAAAAAAGAGTCTGATTCCTGTTTGACCCTCCGTACAGAGCCTCGTCTCGTATTTGGGGGGAAGAATTATTCGTATGGGTCTCTTGTTCGGCTGATTGGAGTGTTCGGTAGCTGCCTTTGTGTTCGGAAATGGAATGTCCTAAACGGCTTTAACTCCTTTCATACTCGGGGTGTCGTTACAGCGACATTAGCAGAAAGAGCCCAAAGGGTGGCGCTCAAGAGCTGAAATTCCACGTAGTGCGTCACTACGTTCGCGTTTGTTGGCCGACAATTGTGGGCCGTTTGTATGCAGGACAAGGACACACGCCCTTCGGACAAAAATCTGATGCTTTGTCTGGGGAAAATCCGATCGCGTGTACTTAATTTTTTTTTTTTCCCTAGTGGAGCAAATTGCACAATGCATTTAGTTTTTTTTTTGTTTTTTTTTTTAGTTTTTTGCCTTCCTCTGGATCAGCCATGGTTATAGTGTTCTGAATATGGAGGTTTTCAATTTAGATTTAAATTTATTTTTTTTAGATGGACTTGTGTCTTTTTCAACCTAACTATGTGTATCTTGTACATACGAAATGCAAAAAAATAGCACATCTATGTGCTCTCAATAATAAAACTAATATAAAAATAAACACGCATAGGGAAAAAAAAAAAAAAAAAAACTCATAAAAAATAAATGGGAAAGGTAGCAATCTCCCAGCTTCCGGCCTCCGCTGGCTTCCCCGGTCCCCTCTATCTTTTGTATGCGCTCTTGTTAAGATCAGTTCTATACCTTATTATTTGTTTCCATTGTTGCCGTGTTTGCCGCTGACCTGTTGCTCTCGGCGGAGTGAATCCTGCGGTGTAAGTAGATTATTTTTCCCCACAGGTGCGGTATACATTGACCTATAAATCTGGAACTTCCTGACCTCGCAGATCCTTCCTTGTAGAGCAGAAGCGTCGGGGTTCCTTGAGCGCCTTGTATTTTATATTTAGTAGCAGATTAATGGCTTCGTCTTCGGGGTTCACAGACCTTTAAAATATATTTTATTGCCAATGTTATAAAATTTATTGGCAGCTCAGTAACTTGTTATTTTCCTGCTGCTGGAAGGAATACAAAGGAGGTGCACCAATGTTCCCAATGTAGGAACCATTTATGAATAAATATCAATTTTGCATTCGCCTATTAAATATAGAACCTTTACTTAAAAAGGAATGATATATATATTTAGTTATTTTTTATTGTTTTTTGTTTGTCTGTTTCTTTTTTCTTCTTTTTTTTTTGTTTGTTGTTTCTTTTTTCTTCTTTGTTTGTTTGTTGTTTCTTTTTTCTTCTTTCCCCTTTTTGAATTCGATACATTTTTATCGGTTTCAGCAAAAGTTCAAAGGTTGGAATAGTTGAAATGTTAACAACAAATAGATAATATTATAATAATCACAATCAGAGCAATAAACGTGCAAAGCTATGGTTGAGTTTAATTACAAATCAAATCTAAACCATATAATATTCATAATGTATGTGTGTGTTGCTCCTCCAAACACCATGCAGTGATTTTACAACACTTAGGCCTCTTTCACACGGACTGTCCGTTCAGGTCCGCCTGTCAGTTTTTTAGGCGCACCTGAACGGACCCTCCATGGAGGTCTATGAAGCGTCGGATGTCAGCGGCGGTGACATGTCCGCTGACATCCGACCCGCTCCGATCTGAAAAAAGTGTAACGGAGGAGAACCCTACTTTTCCATCCGTTTTCGGATCGGATCGGGTGACGACGGACTCTACGGTCTGTCATCACCCGATCCCCCATAGGGGAGAGCGGCGCTCTGACAGGTCTATCGCTGCACAGTGTGCGGACACGGACCTGTCATCTTCCTGCTCAGTGGGGATCGGCGGAGCGATCCCCGCTGAGCAAGCGGATGTTCACGGGGCGGATCATCACTGATCCACCCCATGTGAAAGAGCCCTTAACTATTCAAAACCAAGAAACAGTGTAGAGCAACACCTAAATTTAATAAAAACTATTTATAGACACACTATATCGCCAAAAGTATTGGGACACCTGCCTTTACACGCACATGAATTTTAATGACCTGCCAGTCTTAGTCCGTAGGGTTCAATTGAGTTGGCTCCGCCCTTTGCAGCTATAACAGCTTCAACTCTTCTGGGAAGGCCGTCCACAAGGTTTAGGAGGGTGTCTATGGGAATGTTTGACCATTCTTGCAGAAGCGCATTTGTGAGGTCAGGCACTGATGTTGGGGGAGAAGGTCTGGCTCGCAGTCTCCGTTCTAATTCATCTCAAAGGTGTTCTATGGGGTTGAGGTCAGGACTCTGTGCAGGCCAGTCAAGTTCCTCCACCCCAGACTCACTCCATGTCTTTATAGACCTTGTTTTGTGAACTTGCCCAAATCATTTGGTGGAGGGTGGATTATGGTGTGGGGGTTGTTTTTTCTGGGGTTGGGCTTGGCCCCTTAGTTCCAGTGAAGGGAGCTCTTTAGGCTTTAGCATAGCAAGAAATGTTGGACAATTTGTGGGAACAGTTTGGGGATGGCCCCTTCCTGTTCCAACATGGCCTGGCTCACAGTCTCCACTCGAATTCATCCCAAAGGTGTTCTATCGGGTTGAGGTCAGGACTCTGTGCAGGCCAGTCAAGTTCCTCCATTCCAAACTCGCTCATCCATGTCTCATCCATGTCTTTATGGACCTTGCTTTGTGCACTGGTGGGCAGTCATGTTGGAACAGGAAGGGGCCGTCCCCAAACTGTTCCCACAAAGTTTGGAGCATGAAATTGTCCAAAATGTCTTGGTATGCTGACGCCTTAAGAGTTCCCTTCACTGGAACTAAGGGGCCAGGCCCAACCCCTGAAAAACAACCCCCCACCATAATCCCCCCTCCTCCTCCCACACCATAATCCCCCTCCTCCCCCCACACCATAATCCCCCCTCCCCCCACACACCATAATCCCCCTCCACCAAATGGTTTGGACCAGTGCACAAAGCGAGGTCCATAAAGACCTGGATGAGGGAGCTCGGGGTGGAGGAACTTGACTGGCCTGCACAGAGTCCAGACCTCAACCTAATAGAACACCTTTGGGATAAACTAGAGCGGAGACCGCGAGCCAGGCCTTCTCGTCCAACATCAGTGCCTGACCTCACAAATGCACTTATGGAAGAATGGTCAAACATTCCCATAGACACCCTCCTAAACCTTGTGGACGGCCTTCCCAGAAGAGTTGAAGCTGTTATAGCTGCAAAGGGCGGAGCCAACTCAATATTGAACCCTACGGACTAAGACTGGGAGGTCATTAAAGTTCATGTGCGTGTAAAGGCAGGTGTCCCAATACTTTTGACAATATAGTGTGTACGGGGGGGAGGGGGGCTACATAGATTATATCCAGGTGTGATTTAAAGTCTACATTTCTAGTCCATCTTCATTTTGGAAACATTTTCAAAATTAAGTTTAACACAACAGCATTAGAGCAGAGAAATTGTTATTTCATTTTTTACAAACCGGTGTAACCATAGTGAGGAAACGATCTGTGTCTTACAAGCCAACTAGAACAACCAACAGATAAAACAAAAATTATTTTATAATCAACGCGGCAAATATGCGCAATTTAACATCTCCCTATGTGATGATTACACGGCACAAACATGTATTTAAATTCTCACTGCTTTGTGCCGCGTCGTAAACAAACGCTTAAAATGCCAATTGTTCGGCTCCTTCTACAAAACACAAGTTATAGAAACAAATTAATTCATTCGGAAACGCCGGTTTAAAATGCCGCCGTTCTGCTGGATTTTTTTATTTTTTTTTGTAAATACTTTCTACTCATTTGTAGTCTGCATATCTGTCATAATTGAGAGCAGGCGTGTTAAAGGTGAATTATCTGCTGAGCTGTGATTGCAATTTCCTTTCAGAGACGGTGAGTAAAAATCAATCAGAGAAATTCTAATGCTGCAGGAGAATAACGCAATGAGGGTGCAGTCAGAATGTCCACCTGAAAGCTCTCCCTGTGTAATCGTCGGAGGCCTGTGACAGCCGGGCACTGTGCTTTGTTTATTAGAAGAAGACGGCTCCCCATGTGTCAGGACCTGAATCACCTGCTGGTGGCACTGTGGTTTCCTGGGCGGAGGTTTGTAATTCCAGTGTCCACCAGCGGGTGTCTCCCAGCAGCCAGCAGACCCCAGTAATCAGTTTCCACCTGATGCTGGCTGCTGGAAGGGTATTTAGGTCCTCCCCTACTAGTTCCTCTTGGGTCAGTGTTTTGCTTCCTACCAGCTACTGCTAGCCGTTATCATGTTCCTGCCCTGTACCCTGCTGCCTTGTACCTGCCCTCCCTTGTTCCTGATCCCAGCTTTGGATCCCCCCTCCCTCCTTTGTATATATTGTATATAGTTAGATGTTAGTGAGGCTTTATGTTTGTTAGGTTGGTTAGTCAGGTATTCTGTCACTATTTGGTTCACTTATATCTTCATGTTTGCTGTGTGCTGGTGTTTTGAAGAATTTTGTTTCACTGTAAATTAATCTCACTTAAAGCATATGCAGTCTGGTCCAAGTTTCCTGAGTGTAGCCATGCAGATCTGGCCATCTCTGCTGCTGATTCCTGAGGACACCCTGTGTGATCACCACATCTCTGGCAGCTTGTAGACATGTGCGCCGTCAATAAATTCTTTTGTTTTATTCCGTTACGTTTGGTATTAGAATTAATTCGTATTTCGTAATTCGTGTCCGAAATTTCGTAACAATTACGAATGTTCGTTATGATGAATTTATCATTATGAGGGGCTCCCGCCATCCCTGTGCTGTGCTGACCTCCTGGGTTTTTAACTTTTAGGTTCGTTAGCTTTTCGTAACAATTACGAATGTTCGTTAGGAATTTGAATCCGTAATTCGTAAACGAAATGTTGTATTTCGCACAAAATTCGGAAGCATAGCAATTCGTAATTTGTATCCTCCCGAATGGACGAATTTACGGAAATTCGTACGAATTTTCGATTCGTACGAAACTAATCGCACATGTCTAGCAGCTTGGTGCTGCGTTCTGTTTATCAAGAGAATGTGGCTCTCCCTGTGTAAATATCAGAGCTCTGTGTCAGCCAGGAGCTGTGCTCTGTTTATTAGAAGAACGCGTCTCTCCCTGTGTCAGGACATAGATCACCTGCTGGTGGCACTGTGGCTTTCTTGACAGAGGGTTGTAATTCTGATGTCCACCAGCGGGTGTCTCCCAGAAGCCAGTAGACCCCAGTAATCAGTTTCCATCTGATGTTGGCTGCTGGGGAGGTATTTAGGTCCTCCCCAACCTCTTGCTCCAGTGCTTTACTTGCTGCCAGATACTGCTAGCTGTTATCCTGTACCCTGCTCCTGCCTTGTACCCGCTCTGACTTGTTCCTGATCCCAGCTTTGGATCCCCCCTCCCATCTGCACCCTGCACCTCCATTTTCCCCACTTTGTATATATTGTATATAGTTAGATGTTAGTGAGGCTTTCTGTTTGTTAGGTTGGTTAGTCAAGTATTCTGTCACTTTTTGGTTCACTTATATCTTCATGTTTGCTGTGTGCTGGTGTTTTGAAGAATTTTGTTTCACTGTAAATTAATCTCACTTAAAGCATATGCAGTCTGGTTCAAGTTTCCTGAGTGTAGCCATGCAGATCTGGCCATCTCTGCTGATGCTTCCTGAGGACACCCTGTGTGATCCCCAGATGTCTGGCAGCCGGTGCTGCATTCTGTTTATCAAGAAAATGTGTCTCTCCCTGGGTAATCATCAGAGCTCTGTGTCAGCCAGGAGCTGCACTCTGTTTATCAGAAGAATGAGTCTCTCCCTGTGTCAGGACATAGATCAGCTGCTGGTGGGACTGTGGTTTCCTTGACAGAGGGTTGTAATTCTGGTGTCCACCAGCGGGTGTCTCCCAGAAGCCAGCAGACCCCAGCAATTAGCTTCCACCTGATGTTGGCTGCTGGGGAGGTATTTAGATCCTCCCCTACCTCTTGTGCTTTACTTGCTGCCAGATACTGCTAGCTGTTATCCTGTACCCTGCTCCTGCCTTGTACTCTGTACCCTACTGCCTTGTATCTACTCTCCCTTGTTTCTGATGCCATTTTTATTTCCTCCTTCCCATCTGCTCCCTGCAAATCCAGTTTTCTCCTGCTTTTGGTGTTCCCCAATTTGTATATACAGTGCCTTGAAAAAGTATTCATATCTCTAGAAATGTTTCACATTTTGCCATGTTACAACCAAAAACTAATAAATGTATTTTATTGGGATTTTATGTGATAGACCAACACAAAGTGGCACATAATTGTGAAGTGGAAGGAAAATGATAAATGGTTTTCCATTTTTTTTACAAATAAATATGTGAAAAGTGTGCGGGGGGGGGGGGATTTGTATTCAGCCCCCTTTACTCTGATACCCCTAACTAAAATCTAGTGGAACCAATTGCCTTCAGAAGTCACCCAATTAGTAAATAGAGTCCACCTGTGTGTCATTTAATCTCAGTATGAATACAGCTGTTCTGTGAAGCCCTCAGAGGTTTGTTAGAGAACCTTAGGGAACAAACAGCATCATGAAGGCCAAGAAACACACCAGACAGGTCAGGGATAAAGTTGTGGAGAAGTATAAAGCAGGGTTAGGTTATAAAAAAATATCCCAAGCTTTGAACATCTCACAGAGCTCTGTTCAATCCATCATCGGAAAATGGGAAGAGTATGGCACAACTGCAAACCTACCAAGACATGGCCGTCCACCTAAACTGACCGGCCGGGCAAGGAGAGCATTCATCAGAGAAGAGCCAAGAGGTCCATGGTAACTCTGGAGGAGCTGCAGAGATCCACAGCTCAGGTGGGAGAATCTGTCCACAGGACAACTATTAGTCGTGTTCTCCACAAATCTGCCCTTTATGGAAGAGTGACAAGAAGAAAGACATTGGTGAAAGAAAGTCATAAGAAGTCCTGTTTGTAGTTTGTGAGAAGCCATGTGGAGGACACAGCAAACATGTGGAAGAAGGTGATCTGGTCAGATGAGACCAAAATGTAACTTTTTGGCCTAAAAGCAAAATTCTATGTGTGGGGGAAAACTAACACTGCACATCACCCTGAACACACCATCCCCACCGTGAAACATGGTGGTGGCAGCATCATGTGGTGGGGATGCTTTTCTTCAGCAGGGACAGCGAAGCTGGTCAGAGTTGATGAGAAGATGGATGGAGACAAATACAGGACAATCTTAGAAGAAAGTCTGCAAAAGACTTGAGACTGGGGCGGAGGTTCACCTTCCAGCAGGACAACGACCCGAAACATCCAGCCAGAGCTACAATGGAATGGTTTAGATCAAAGCATATTCATGTGTTAGAATGGCCCAGTCACAGTCCAGACCTAAATCACATTGAGAATCTGTGGCAAGACTTGAAAATTGCTATTCACAGACGCTCTCCATCCAATCTGACAGAGCTTGAGATATTTTACAAAGAAGAATGGGCAAAAATGTCCTCTCTAGATGTGCAAAGCTGGTAGAGACACCCCCAAAAAGACCTGTAGCTGTAATTGCAGAGAAAGGGGGTTCTACAAACTATTGACTCCGGGGGGGCGCCATACAAATGCCCCCCCCACACTTTTTTGCATATTTATTTGTATCATTTATCATTTTCCTTCCACTTCACAATTATGTGCCACTTTGTGTTGGTCTATCACATAAAATCCCAATAAAATACATTTATGTTTTTGGTTGTAACCAGTGGTGGCTGGTGCTCAAAATTTTTTGGGGGGGGCGCAAACAAACTGAAAAATTCTGAAAAAAACCCCATCAATTACAGCCTCACTGTGCCATCAAATGCTGTCACTGTGCCCATCGAATGCCACCACTGTGACCCCCCCGCTCGCCATCTGCCCGACACTTATCCTGTTACCCTGTCTTGATGGGGCAGCGGGAGACGGTGGCAAGCGGTGTCCTCTGTGCGTCCACTACCGTCCTCTCCACCTGATAGGTGTCCATTCACAGCGTCTGTCGTTTCAGCCAATCAGGTGATGGGTAACAGACCTGAGCACCTGATTAGCAGAGAGGCGGTTCAGTGATAGGAAAGCGAATATTCATTCGCTGTTCCAACTCCTTGTTGAACTGGTCACCTTTTTTGACGCCTATTAAAGCCTATGGCTCTAATCAGGTGCTTCAAAACACCCCTCACCACTGTAATTCATGCGTCTGAAAAGGGGCCGGGCGCCTGAATAGGGGGTGGCGGCGGTGGTCATGGATAGATTCATGCTATGCATGAATCTATCCATGGGTCATAGAGGGTGTGGCTGGAGAGAGGGGGCGGCGCCCATGCGCCCTTAGGGACACACCACCACTGGTTGTAACTTGACAAAATGTGGACATTTTCAAGGGGTGTGAATACTTTTTCAAGGCAGTGTATTGTATATGGTTAAGCTTTCTGTTCGCTAGTTATCAGTCAGGTATTCTGTCACTGGGGTTTTTGCTCACTTATATTTTCATGTTTGTTGTGTGCTGGTGTTTAGAAGGATTTTGTTTCACTTTAAATAAATCTCACCTTAAGCATATATAGTAGACATGTGCACTACCCAAAAAATTTGCTTCGTTTCCTTTTAGTTCCATCCGTTTTTTTTTTTTTTTGTTTATCGGATCGTTCGTTATGATCGGCATTTCTTACTTCGGATAATTTGTAACTTCGGATGCATTCGTATTTGTTCCGTTCCATCCGTTTATCGGCGGCATTCGTTACTTCGGATGCATTCGTATTCAGTGCGTTCACTAACAGTTACTTCAGCCAAAGGAAATTCCAATAAAAAATGTAAATCTAATCTATCCTAAATTAGTTTCTATGGAGCAGAGACCCGAATAGAAGAAGAATTACTGACTTCTGCTATTTTACCTATAATTTAATAGTTTATAATAATAACTACTACTACTAATAACAATAGGCGACACAGTGGTGTAGTGGGTAGCACTTTCGTCTAGCAGTAAGAAGGGTCGCTGGTTCGTATCCCAGCCACGCCACGACACTACCTGCCTGGAGTTTGCATGTTCTCCCTGTGCCTGCGTTGGGTTTCCTCCCACACTCCAAAGACATGCTGGTAGCAGGGGCGGACTGATAACTTATGGGGCCCCCGGGCAATACGAGATTATGGGGCCCCCAGGCAATCAGAGATTATGGGGCCACACAGTATACACACACACAGTATACAATCACACAGTATACACACACACAGTATACAATCACACAGTATACACAGCAAAGACAGATGTAAAAAAAAAAAACAGATTTATACATACTGCCCCTGGTTTTACTGAGGCTGGCAACCCTGATGGGGCCCCCTAGTGGCCCAGGGCCCTCGGGCATTGCCCTAATCGCTCAATGGTCAGTCCGCCCCTGGCTGGTAGTTTAATTGGATCCTGTCTAAATTGTCCCTACTATGTATGAATGTGAGTTGGGGACCTCAGTGTAAGCTCCTTGAAGGTAGGGACTGGTGTGAATGTATATGTAAAGTGCTGCGTAAACTGACGGCGCTATATAAGTACAGTACCTGAAATAAATAAAAATAAATAATAATAAAAACTATAATAAAAGTTAATAATTTAATTATAATAGAAACTACGAAAAAGAAAATTATCCAAATGCAATTGATTCGTTAACCACTTGCCGACCACCTTCCGCACATATACTGCGGCAAGGTGGCTCGGCTGCGCAACAGACGTACCCGTACGCCAGTCTGTGCATGTGGTCCTGTGGGTGCGCGCACAACGTTGATCCCGAGCGCGCTCGCCCATAGGACCACATGCACAGACCGATGGTATTTAGGTCCTCTCCTACCTTTTTTCTCCAGTGCTGCCAGATACTGCTAGCTGTTATCCTGCTCCTGCCCTGTACGCTGTACCCTGCTGCCTGTACCTGCTCTCCCTTGTTCTTGATCCAAGTTTTGTGTTCCCCTTTCCCATCTGCTCCCTGCACCTCCAGTTTTCCCCTGCTTTTCAGTACTCCCCATTTTGTATATTTTGTATGCAGTTAGGATTTCCAATGAGAAGAGAGAGGGGGCGAGGCCGAGCCACGGCTCTGTGTCTGAATGGACACACAGAACATTGGCTCCGAAGCTGTTTGCTCTAGGGGCACTTGGCAGGAAGGGGGGGGGGGCAGGAGCGCCTGGGGGGGGGGTGCGGGAACCTGAGGACAGAAGAATTGGGGCTGCTCTGTGCAAAAACCATTACACAGAGCACATACCGTATTTATCGGCGTATAACACGCACTTTTTTCCCCTGAAAATCAGGGGAAAATCGTGGGTGCGTGTTATACGCCGATCCCCCGCCGATTGTAATCTTTACGGCCGCTCTCAGCGGCTTTTAGCTTTTCTCGGCGGCTTTGAAAATGGCGCCGCTGTTCTCGGCTGCTTTCGGCCATTCTCGGCGGCTCTCGCCCGCCTTCGGCCATTCTCTGCGGCTTTCGTCCGTTTTTGGCCATTCTCGGCGCCTCTCGCAGTCCTGTGGGAGCCGCCGAAAGCCGAGTGCGTCCGAGAGCGTCTGAGAGCGGCCGAGAGCCGCCGAGAATGGCCGAAAGCGGCCGAGAGCCGCAGAGAATGGCCGAAAGCGGCCGAGAACGGCGGCGCCATTTTCAAAGATGCACAGACTACAGATGGACACTAACAAGGCTGCAATGGGGACAAGGCTGCAATGGGGGACAAGGCTGCAATGGGGGACAAGGCTGCAATGGGGGACAAGGCTGCAATGGGGGACAAAGCTGCAATGGGGGACAAGGCTGCAATGGGGGACAAGGCTGCAATGGGGGACAAAGCTGCAATGGGGGACAAGGCTGCAATGGGGGACAAGGCTGCAATGGGGGACAAGGCTGCAATGGGGGACAAGGCTGCAATGGGGGACAAAGCTGCAATGGGGGACAAGGCTGCAATCAGGGACAACACTACAGATGGACACTGACAAGGCTGCAGATGGACACTGATGAGGCTGCATTGATGGGCATTTAAATGTAAGTTTTTTTCCTTAAACTTTCCTCCTAAACTTGGGGTGCGTGTTATACGCCGGCGCGTGTTATACGCCGATAAATACGGTAATTATAAAGCCTTGCCTTTAATATCATTTTAAGGCATATACAAGTCTGGTCCCAGTTCCCTGAGTGTAGCCATACAGATCTGGTGCTGATTACTGAGAACACCCTGTGTAATCATTGGAGCTCTGTGACATCGGTGTACTGTACTCTTTTTGTCATGAAAACACAGAGTTTCTGATGCACAGCAAGTAGCTCTCACACTGGCGACAATGGCAGCTTCCAAGATTCTCCCATGCCAGTTTCCCTTCCATGCTCTATCCCAATTGGTATAAAACATATTTTGCTCGAGTTGACTTGTTTTTACGGCACTCTCAGAATCCCTGCCAAGACTTCAAGAATATCTGTCAGGACCTCCAATGGTACCCACACATATCGTGCCAGGATTTCAGAGTTCCCAGTAATGATGATGGGTGTGTTCTCTAAATAAAAGGGTATTTAACCACTTGCCGACCAGCCGCCATCATTATACTGCGGCAGGTCGGCATGATCCCGCAAGCCATCGTAGCTGTATGTCGGCTCCTTTAAGAGGGATAGCACGGAAGTGATATTCTGTCAGCGCCATCTTGGTACTCTCGTTCGCAGTGAGGCTACACTTAGAAGTCGGCAAGCGGACATCTTTTTACACCCACCAAAGTCCGCTTGCTGAGAACGAGTCTACCAAGATGGCGGCGACAAAACGTCTTTTCCGGTTAACACAGACGACTTGCTGATTCTGATGGAAAACCAGTGATTTGGTAAGTCAGAGATAGCATTTTTGTACATCAATTGCCACCACTGTGCCCTCAAATGCCACCACTGTGCCATCAAACGACGACACTGTGCCATCAAACGCCGACACTGTGCCATCAAACGCCGCCACTGTGCCATCAAACGCCGCCACTGTGACATCAAACGCCGCCACTGTGACATCAAACGCCGCCACTGTGCCATCAAACGCCGACACTGTGCCATCAAACGCCGCCACTGTGACATCAAACGCCGACACTGTGCCATCAAACGCCGCCACTGTGCCATCAAACGCCGACACTGTGCCATCAAACGCCGCCACTGTGACATCAAACGCCGCCACTGTGCCATCAAACGCCACCACTGTGCCATCAAACGCCACCACTGTGCCATCAAACGCCACCACTGTGTCATCAAACGCTGACACTGTGCCATCAGACGCCGCCACTGTGCCATATCAATGCTCCCACTGTGCCCCGTCGCCCGCCGTCTGTCCAAGACTTTTACCCTGTCTCTTGGTGGGGCATTTTATTCATCTGTAACTTATATGTTAAATAAATATTTTGCTCTGTATGTTACAGATTGTTTTTGTGATTAATCACTACGCTTTAAGATGTTAAATTTGTAGGAATGAAAATACATCCTGCATATCAGATATTTATATTTCGATTCATAACAGTCACAAAATTACAGCAATGAAATGACCAACGAAAATAATTTTACTGTAAGGGGTCCCACAACTTGGAAAATTTTATCAAGGGGTCACGGCACTGGAAAGGTTGAGAACCACTGCTCTAGTGTCTTCTTAATGCTGTTAGGATTTTCTTCTAATCCCTGAGACGCAGTGAAGCAAAGCATTGTGGGAGATGTAGTTTGGAGGAGAAAGTGTCTCTGTTAGCTGGATCAGTCCTGAACTACAATACAGACAATGCAAAGCGCGCACCACTGCATGCTGGGAGCAGTAATAAAAGGATCAGTGCGGCCAGCTTTCAGCCTCTCTGGACGCCATTCAACGCCTGCCAGCAGGAGGTCTGTGTGTGTGACCAGGAGTGAGAGACTGCTGCCTATACAGTGGGGAGCTGGATCGCCCGCCTCTGAGGTACTTCAGAGTACAGCCTTGCCAGCCTAGCAAGCGGACTGGTTTGCAGCACCAGAACATCTGGAAGCTTGCTGCTCTTCAGCCATCCGGAGTTGCAGTATAGCGCGGCGGCGCCATATTTTCATCAGACTGAGACATCAGGAGGGGAGTCCGGACAGAGCCTCACAGCCTCTGAGTCTATTGTGGTGAGAGGGCACCTGCCCATTCCAGTAAAGTGCACTGTTTGCTGAGTGAGTTATTTTACAGACTGCTGGTGAGACTCGTAGTTCCATGGAGGTGAATCTACTTTTTCACAGGCATCATACAGCTGAACTGTTTTGTTTGTTCCGTGCGCTGTAAGGTCAGTACTGTATTACACTCACATATATCAGGAGGAACCTACAAGTGCCTTATTTCTTCAGTTAAGCATTTATCAACATACCATTTATTCTACAGTTATTTCTTCTTCCTTTCTTTGTGGATTACAAACACTGCAGTTTAAACTACAGGCTAGCTGAAGATATCTGGAGTCAAAGAACTTTTACCATCCTTTCTTTCTACCAGGCACTGTTACTCTATTTGTGGTTTGAACTTCGAATTACCACCTAGGGGGAGCCATTGAGTACATGTTAGACATTGCATTGTATTATTGAATGTAAGGAATATTATACTGCATTTTGGTGTGTGTATTGAGGCCTCAGTGGCAAGGTGTTTAATACAGGTATTGAAGGATATTGAACACTTATCCCATTGTACACCTGTTTACATATACTCCCAGCAGTGATTATACAGTCAACAGTTTGCCTATCTAAATTGAGTTATACCAACTGCCATTTACTGTTTGTGTTTATTCACATTGTTCATTGGTGTGGTTCAGTGACATTGTGCGAGTTTCTCATTGATAACATCCAATTGCAGAATGGAACCCAAAGTGTCAGAGGTAAGAGAGGATCTGCAGAGTCGGGGTAGCCAGTTGGGTATAGACTCAATCAGCAGCCCTCACGGGGGTACTGCTACATTTTTTTCAAAATTGTCGCTCTTTTTTTGTTTATAGAGCAAAAGATTAAAACCGCAAAGATGATCGAATACCACCAAAAGAAAGCTCTGTTTGTGGGAAAAAAAGGACGTCAATTTTGTTTGGGTACAGCGTTGCATGACTGTGCAATTGTCAGTCAAAGCGACGCAGTGCCGTATCGCAAAAAATGGCCTGGTCATTGAGCAGCCAAATCTTCTGGGGCTGAAGTGGTTAAGCTCCAGCCTTTGAAGTGGCCAGTGCTGTGTCATATCGTCAGCTACGTCTATCGTCAGCTAGGAGCATAAATACTTGCCTATTTTTGCCGACCCCAATTGACTCGGTTATTTTATTGCCTGATACCTGCCATGACCTCTGTCTGCTCTTGACTACTCTCTTGTTTTCCATCTGCCACAACCTCTGCCTGGACCCAATTACACTCTTTTTCACCACAAATAAACAGTTTCCATACCGTAGCCCTTCTGTCCCAGCAATCCCTTGGTGAGACAATCCTGATGGCCATATCCTGATACCAGTTTGCAACAAAGAACACTGGGGTCCACTAGGGTTTCCAGCCCATCTCCACCATCAGAAGCTCTGGTGAAGACCAACTGGTACTTATGTTGGAAGTGCAACAACATGTACTATGCACTCCAAACTTTAGATGGCGCTGTAGTGATATAATAGCATCTGTGTGTTTATACATCCTTATATATTCTGCACAGGAAGGACTTTTTCTTTTCTTTTCTTCCCTGCTCTTTCCTGTAATACTGTTCTCACATGTGTGTGTGCTTTTCCCCTATGCAAGTAAAACTGAATTCTACATTCCTCAGGATCTTAGTGCCTCATCCTATCACATCACCAACAACTTAGACTCTGCACCTTGAGTAATTCCTGGTCACCTGCCATGGCTCTCTTATAGCCGTGGCCAAAAGTTTTGAGAATGACAAAAATAATAATTTTGAAAACGTCTGCTGCTTCAGTGTTGTTAGATCTTTTTGTTAGATGTTACTATGGGATACTTAAGTATAATTACAAGCATTTCATAAGTGTCAAAGGCCTTTATTGTTAATTACATGAAGTTTATGCAAAGAGTCAATATTTTCAGTGTTGACCCTTCTTTTTCAAGGCCTGTGCAATTCCCCCTGGCATGCTGTCATCAACTTCTGGGCTACATCCTGAGTGATGGCAGCCCATTCTTGCATAATCAATGTTTGGAGTTTGTTAGAATTTGTGGGGTTTTGTGAGGATTGACCACAAGTTCTCAATGGGATTAAGGTCTGGGGAGTTTCCTGGACATGGACCCAAAAGTTCGATGTTTTGTTCCCCAAGCCACTTAGTTATCACTTTTGCTCTACGGGCAAGGTGCTCCATCATGCTGGAAAAGGCATTGTTCCTCACCAAACTGTTCTTGGATGGTTGGGAGAAGTTGCTCTCGTAGGATGTTTTTGTACCATTCTTTATTCATGGCGGTGTTCTTAGGCAAAATTGTGAGTGTGCCCACTGCCTTGGCTGAGAAGCGACCCCACACATGAATGGTCTCAGGATGCTTTACTGTTGGCATGACACAGGGCTGATGGTAGTGCTCACTTTTCCTTCTCCAGACAAGGTTTTTTTTCTGGATGCCCCAAACAATCAGAAAGTGGATTCATCAGAGAAAATGACTTTCCCCCCAGTCCTCAGCAGTCTAATCCCTGGACCTTCTGCAGAATATCAGTCTGTCCCTGATGTTTTTCCTGGAGAGAAGTAGTCTCTTTGCTGCTCTTCTTGACACCCGGCCATCCTTCAAAAGTCTTCTCCTCGCGGTGGGTGCCGATGTCCTCACATCTGCCTGCTGCCATTCCTGAGGAAGCTCTGCACTGGTGGCGCCCCCGATCCCGCAGCTGAATCACCTGTAGGAGACGGTCCTGGCACTTGCTGGACTTTTTTGGGCTCTCTGAAGCCTTCTTCACAAATGCAGTGGAAATGGCTTTTTATGAGATTAAATTCATTTTCACGACAAAGAGGAACTTTGCAATTAATTGCAAATTCATCTGATCGCTCTTCATAACATTAATGGAGTATACAGGCAGTACCCGAGTTACGAACAGGTTAGGGACTGCCTGTTTGTTCTGAAGTCGAATTTGCTCGTAAGTCGGAAGCGCATGTGCAGAATGGCAGAGACGTCATTTTCTGCTGTTTTCCAACGTCATTGTCCGATGTTTTCCGATGTTTTCCGCTGTTTCCGCTGTCATTTTCCAATGTTTTCTGCTGTTTTCCAATGTTTTCTGCTGTTTTCCAATGTTTTCTGCTGTTTTCCGCTGTTTACGACGTCGTTTTCCAATGTTTTCCGCTGTTTCCAATGTTTTCCGATGTTTTCCGATGTGCCCGCCGACACCGCCTCCTGTTCGTAAGTAGGAGTCGTTCTTAAGTCGGGGGGTTCGTAACTCGGGGACCCCCTGTATGCAAATCGCCATCATAAAAACTGAGGCAACGGACTTTGTGAAAATGAATACTTGTGTCATTCTGAAAACTTTTGCCCATGGCTGTACATGTTGAAAGAGTGGTGATGCAGTACATGGAACATGTGAGAACAATGGTGGAGGAACCGATTAATTACTTTTACTGCTCACAGTTGTTGACTCTCAGCCTGATTTCTGGTGTGCAGAGGATTATGGGAACTCATAAAAATACATTTCAGGTTTGTTAGACTATCAGTGCCAGAATGCAGAACTGACAAACAAGATATTTGGGGGGCACACCCTAAAAGATCCATTAAAGATGGTGCAGCCATAAGACCGTACAACAGAACAAAATATTACAGCGCACACATGCAAAAAAGACATTTACCTCCTGCAAGGTTTATTTAAAACACCTAGACAATTTCAAAAAACATTATCCAAAAATATGGGGATTTGGTCACACCATATTGCTATATGGTGCTAAGCCCACTTACTGTGACAAAGTACCCCATGATTAGTGGGTCCTACACCATCCATAGACTGGGAGATCCTGCTTCTCTGAACCATGGGAGACATACACTCTATATGGAAGAACTAGAGGTCTCCACCCATGACTCAGGTGGACACTAATGAGAGGCACAGATGAGGGAGTGGGGTGCTCCTCGCCCAAAAGGATTTGGTCAGAATCCATACAATAGACAAACAAGATATTTGGGGGGGCACACCCTAAGAGATGCATTAAAGATGGTGCAGCCATATAGAAGAGTGTATTTCTCCCATGGTTCAGAGATGCAGGATCTCCCAATCTATGGATAGTGTAGGACCCACTAATCTTGGTGTACTTTGTCGCAGTAAGTGGGCTTAAGCACCATATAGCAATATGGCGTGACCAAATCGCCATATTTTTTGATAATATTTTTTGAAAATATCTAGGTGTTTTAAATAAGCCTTGCAGGAGGTAAATGTCTTTTTTGCATGTGTGCGCTGTAATATTTTGTTCTAGAATGCAGAACTGGACTGAAGGATGTGGTTTAAACTTGTTGGCATAGTTGGTTTGAATAAACATTATTTGAATAAGACCGTGGGGTTGAATTTATTAAAACGGGAAAGCGCAAAATCTGGTGCAGCTCTGCACAGAAACCAATCAGCTTCCAGGTTTAATTGTCAAAGCCTCATTGAACAAGCTGACGTTAGAAGCCGATTGGCCGCCATGCACAGCCGCACCAGATTTTGCACTCTCCAGTTTTAGTAAAGCAAGCCCTCTGTATTTTCTTTTTTCTTTCTTTCAAACATAGACACATCCCTCTGGTCTTTACAAATTCAATGTATTTGCTCATCTTGTGCTCAAGTCATCTTCTATTTGCAGAGTTGTGATATGTAGGAGCTCGTCTGACTGATCTGCAATTAGCCATAGCCCCAAAAGTAAAGGTTCTGCCAAATTCTTGGGTTGTAGACAACTCTTCAAACATCTGTTGGCTGATTGTGGCTATTCATGCTTCTTACTTCCATCCCCCGCATAGACGACAGACCGTTTATGCACATTAGGTCAATCTCCTGTATTCGGCTGTGCATACAAACAAATAACACATATGCTTCTGTGTTTTTATTTGCGCAGAAACTATTCACCTGGTGAATGGGCTGGAATATTAATTTACATTTAATTTGCATTTGCAACAGGATTAGGGATTTCTTTTTTTTTTTTTTGGCAAGAAGAAGTTAATGTTTAAAGTGAAAAGTCATGAGAATGTTAGAAAGTCTTCCTGATGACTTGTGTTTAACTTCAGAGGGGTGACAGGTCCTCTTTATAAGAATGTGACCAATTGTTTTTTTTTTGCATATGAATCCATTCTAGGCAATGGCTGGGGGTGAGAAGCTCCTTGGGGGAGGGAGGATCAGGGCAAAGAGGCAGGGTGCTGACCTTATATTAATTGTAAGGGGACTAGCAATGAAGTTAAACTCTAGTCAAGCAGCACAATGCCTAGCGCAAAGGTGAATGGGAACGGTTTTGATTACATAAGTTTAACTCAATTTATGCCAGGGGTCTCCAAACGTTCTAAACAAAGGGCCAGTATCTTGTCCTTCAGACTTTAGGAGGGCCGGACTGTGGGCAGCTGAAGCAGACATTTTCCTGGTATCAGTGGGAGTAAACATTGGCACGTTTGGTACTAGGGGAAGGAATAATGCGCCATCATTGGTATCATAGGGAGGAGCAGTGTCCCATTATTGGTGCCACTGGAAAACAAAAAGTTGGTGTCAGATGGCAGAGCGGTGTGTCGTATCAGTGGGAGCAGTAGTGCCCCCAGGAGATTCCAACCGTCACTCCGGTTTCCTGACCGGTAGTCTTCTTATCCCAGTATCAGGTGGAGGGACGGTTGAGATTCTGCAGCCAGAAATAGGGACCACAATGGGAAGTGCACACAGACTATATCAAGGAACAACCAGCAAGTAACTGACGGTTTGTAGTGGCCGAAGTCAGGAACCGGGTAGAAGAAAGGGCAATCCAAAATGATCCAAGTCAGCGAACCAAGGCAGAAGTCCTTAAGGGTAAACCAGAAGGCGGCGTTCGGAACAGGCAGGGTCGGCAACAACGATCGGAGTAATCCAAGAAGCAAAGTCAGGAAAAAGCAGAAGTCAGCAACCAGAAATACAATGTATCAAACACCAACAAGCAGGAAATGGAACCTATACTAGGGCAAGGACAGGAAGGGGAAGTGACTATTATTAGGTCACAAGATTAGGTGACTGCCTACAGCTGGACACAGAGTGGAGCCAGCATCCATAAGCAAGCAGCATCGGGTAACAAGGGCTGTACTCCAAAAGAAGTTCCCCAGTGGCTCAGGCAGTAGGGAGGAACACCAGGTCCCAGGATCGATTCCTGGTCAGGGCGTGACACTCAAGGGCTGGATAAAGGAAAGCAAAGGGCTGCATCTGTCCCCCGGGACACAGTTTGGAGACACTCGTGTATGCCTTCATAATATATGGGCCCCATATAATATACTGCAGTTTCAAGTCTGCTGTATAATCATGTAGGCAGGTGCAGTCAATTTTCTCCATTGTAGGTGGCGCTCATCCACAGCAACTTTGCAGTTAGAGAGGAAGTCAAGAGGAACATGGTTCCTTTATGGTTTCTTGAATCACTGTAGAAGCTATCCGATTGGATGCTGCCAGCCCCATGTGACTTTATCAGCCATCACGAGTCATGCGGATCCTATTTAAGGCCCTGGCTTCCAGGCTTCCAGGCTTGGGTCTTTGTGGGTGGGTAGCCTAGGGACAGGTTCCCCATCTGGCAGAGACAGTACTTGCAGAAGAAAAAGGGAGTACTGTTTTCCAGGCTTGGGCAGGAGACAGCCAGGCCACACTCTGCCCCTCGTAGCAGGTGATGTCAGTTCGGCTGAAACTTGCCCTCTACTTGCTTTTGGAATCTGTTGGTGTTCCCAGTTGGGCTGTCTTCCCCTGGGGTTTATTTTAAACTTCAATAAACGTTTCTTACATTGCACCTGTATCAAGTACCTGGTGCTGGAGGCCAAAGGAGTGAGAGTGCTTCCCTTGTGGCTAAGTTCCAGACCCCCCTAAAGGGGGGAAACAGGAGAGGTCAGGCCCAATGTAGCTTGGGTTGCCTGCTGGACTGTGTGCAGGAAGTTCCAGAGTACAGATGGTGTGCTGGCGAAGAATCAGCAGACAGGTGGCGCCCGTGAGGTGTTGTAGGACTCAGATAATGCTGAGACTGGAACATGGTCAGAAGGAAGCCTAGGTCAGGAGCCAGGTGGGTATCAGAGCAGACGTGGTGAGGTGGATAGCCAAGGTCAGGAACCAGGTGGGTATCAGAGCAGATGCGGCCGGGTAGCTAGCCGAGGTCGAAAACAGGAAGAAAGCAGGAGATAGGTCAAGGATAAGCTGGGTCGGTAACAGGAGACACAGGAATAGGAATATCACATCGATAACGCACTAGAGGAGCTGAAGGTCAACCTGCAACTGCAGCCACTGACAGGCTTCCTTATTAAGGCCCATGTGAAGTGCTGGTAGAGCTGCTGGGTCCTAGAGCCCTTCTCCTGCCATTGTTGCCCTGACAACCTGTACTATGTATGTTATTGCTGCCGCACCATGCTGCACCCTACCTACAAGCATGAATAGTTAATTTGGAGTCTCCTACTAAATCCCTTCTCCTATCCAAGTTCTCCAAATAAAACATAAAAAAAAAAAATCCCCTGGACTGGTTATTGAAGACAACTAGCGGAAGAGTGTGCGCACCTGGATAGGTGAAAATACCCTGTGACTGGCTGTGGATTAATCAGTGGGAGACCCAGGCACAATTATTCAAGTGGTTCCTAAGGGGGTAGTGCTACACTTCAATACAAGTTTTCTATTGCATCTGTCTGTGTGAATTACTGTCGCCGCTGCACCCCACCTTCACAAAGCCTCTAAGTAATTGGTGGTTCTGTGATAGCAGCCAAGCTAAGACCCTGTTGGAGCCGTCACAGTCTTTCTTAAGTAGTAATGGATCTCTTTTTTAATTTAGTTGTCACTTGACCCTTTAGTAGCAGTCAGATACCTTGATTTTTGGGTGTTGATTTCTTCTTGTCCAGCAGTATCTTCTGCCAAGTAACCCAGCAACTTTCCTCAGATCCCTTACAGATGCTCCATCAAGGCAGACATCCTATTGCCCCGCTCCTTTTGGATAGCACCCTCCAGCAGGGTAACCAAACTCTTGGGCCTCCAGTACATTCCCAAAGTCCGAGGAAAGGCCCAAGAAGAGACCCATCTTCCCCAGGCAAAAAGCCCAGAAGATTGAGAACACTTTGTAGAGGTGAACTAAAAATTTACCATCTCCAATACCAAACCTCTGAACAAGGACCTCATAGATTGGTGGCGTCAGATACATATTCATGAATCAGTTATTGTCTTTCTCCCTCTAATTACTGGAACCTCTGTCATCTTAACAAGCAGAAACAATCAACCCACTGAGCTTGGGAAAGACCTGCAGATCCTGCAAAAAAGTAAACATATACTCAGGCTGGTTACAGCCTGCCACCATACAACTAAATTTAATTTAGGAATACAAGAGCAGAGAGCAGGGCCCTTATAATTATCAATTTCTTTAGTTCACCAGTCTCCTCCAGCTCCACATCCTGATTCCCTCTGCTGCTGTTCTGGGCTCAGAGGAGAGGAGATTTGCAGTGCTTTACCAAGATTTTTTTTGTTGGCCAGCCACCAGAACCCCTTGGAAATAACATTCATGACCAGCCAATAGCTTTACATTTTTTGCATAATCAGCTACCTTGGCTAAGAAGGCCTTCCTAAACGTGTAGGCAGGAGGTAGAGCAAGTCCCCTTTAAGGTGCATTCTCCCCCTGGGAGAAGGCTGGAAGTCTAGGCAAGGCCAGGGAGGGAGGTGGCTCATACTGCAGAGAAAAAGAAAGTAGCAACATCTATCTGCTGTCCTCCTGCTCGCCCTCGTCCTGGGAGAGGGCTGGGTGCCCTGGGGTTCCTTGTCATAGTCCAGGGGAGAGAAGAGAGAGCTTGTGTACCTTCCCATTTCCTTCCCATCCTGGTTCAGGAAGAACATAGACCCATCTAATATCAGGGACAGTAGCAGCCAACGGCAGGGCCTCGGACCAAGAGTCTGTTACATGACTGAACTGTGTTGTTCTATTGGAGCCATGATTGATTGAGGCTTTCAATAAATGAACATTAACCACATCCAGCCTTGTGGTACCTTATTTGCTGCTCTGAAGAGTGTGAGCATGAGTTCCACTGGTGTCCCCTGGCTTTTGGCCCAGGGAAGGTGCCTGGTATCTGGAACCCCTGGGAGTGAGGATGTGAAGCACACAACCAGTAGGGTGGATAGGGGGTCGGTCTCCACCCACCACCCACACATCAGGATAGTTGTAGGGCAAAGGCCTGTATTGCTCAGAAGGTTAATGTCCTGCTGGGCTGGGGGTTAAGCTCGGCTGCTCACTTAGGATATGTGCGAGGCAGCCCGCCGCAAGCTGACAGCAGTATACCATGCTTCCAACTGTCAAGGAACCCTCTTACCAAGGCTGGAGGGAAAATGTATGACTTCCTCTCTGAGTCTTCATGTATCTTGCATGTTATCTTTATCTGAAACATTTGTAGTTTTAGCACCTGCCTTGGAACATAAGCTTTAGACATGTGCACACTGAACTATTTCGTTTCGGAATTTCGTTTTCGTCTGAAAAATAAATGTATTTAGTTACTCCCGAAATTCGTTTTTCTTTATTTCGTTTTTCGTTAAAAATTGCATTCGTCCGAAAATCCAAATTAAGGTCGAATCTGTCATTGAAGGCTTATGGTGTCTGTCGAATGTTCAAAGAAGATTCGACGGAGCAGCTAAACTGTACACAATGCCGTATAGTTTACCTGCTCCGTCGAATCTTCTTAGAACTTTCAACAGACACCATAAGCCAAAGTACGTGTGTACTTAGTTCTAGCTATTTTACTGCTCCACCTCTTTGGTTACAATCAGCCAATAACATTCATCATCATCATTATTTTTATTTATCTTTTCTCCCCTACGTCGAATCTTTCCTCCCTACGTCGAATCTTTCCTCCCCTACGTCGAATCTTTCCTCCCCTACGTCGAATCTTTCCTCCCCTACGTCGAATCTTTCCTCCCCTACGTCGAATCTTTTCTCCCCTACGTCGAATCTTTTCTCTCTATGTAGAATAATCTTGGACTAATAGAGCTAAGGTTAGGCACATTCGACCACAGGTTTGATGGACACAGATTGTTATTGTCATCATCATGTCGAATCTCCTATCTATATCGAACTGTTGTAGCAACGAAAACGAAAATAAAGCATTTGTTTATGTCGGATCTTTCGTTTTTCGGGACTCTGCACTTTCGTTATCATTTGGTAAAACGATAACAAAAATACCTAAAATTCGGACGAAAATGCATTCGGACGAAAACGAATGCACATGTCTAATAAGCTTAGCCTTTCATTTTTAATCCTAACCCCTTCACACCAACGTAACACATATATGCAGCCTCGTGGAAGGGGCTTTATTTCGTGGGGCCACATATATATGTATCTCACTTTGTGCTGGGAGTGCACCCCACGGCGCACTCTCAGAACATAGATTGGGTTCTCACTGAGAACCCCGGGCCCCGTATTCACAATCAGGACCCGGATCTCCTGATTCCGGGTCACTTGATCTCTATGATAGCCTCTGATTGGCTACCACAGTAATCAGTCACTGTGACGCCCACCTCTGTGTTTTATTCTTACTGTGAATGGAGATGAAAGATACATTGTATCTTTTTCTTTCCTTGCAGAAAGAAAAAAAAGTGTTTACAAAAAAATAAAAAATGGGTAAATAATAAAAAATAAAAGAAAAAATAGTAAGGATCAGTATATTTTGAGTAGGACAAAAAAAAAACAGTGTGCACTATTGCTTCTGGGCTGTACTACGGGTACAAACAACATATAACATACACATATGTGGTATCACAGCAATTGCCAGGGGCAGGAGAATTTATTTTGGGTTGTTCATTGGTAAGTTATGGTATTAACAAGAAATATACAGCTACATTTAAAAAAAAATGGGGGTCTGCAAGCTTATCAGAATCTGGGACAAGGGCCTCTTCCCCACAACACTGGCCTGGTGGTTGTGGAGGGTCTGCTAGCTTATCAGAATTTAAGATAAGAGCCTCTTCCTTATAACCCTGGCCTGATGGTTGTGAGGGACTGTTAGATTATCAGAATCTGGGACAAGGGCCTCTTCCCTACAACCCTGGCTTAGTGGTTATGGGGGTCTGCTAGCTTATAGGAATCTGGGACAACAGACTCTTCCCCACACCCCTGGCCCAGTGGTTATGGGGATCTGCTAGCTTATCTGAATCTGGTATAAGGGCCTCTTCCCCACAACCCTAGCCTGGTGGTTGTGGGGGTCTGAAAGCTCATTGGAATCTGGGACAAGGGCCTCTTTTCCACAACCCTGGCACTGGTGACTGTGGGGGTCGGCTAGCTTATCGAAATCTGGGATAAGAGACTCTTCCCCACAACCCTGGTCCAGTGGTTTTGGTGGTCTGCAAACTTTTTGGAATCTGGGACAAGGGCTTCCTCCTCATAACCCTGGCCTGGTACTTGTGGGGGTCTGCGAGCTTATCATAATCAGAGATAAGGGCCTCTTCCCCACAACCCTGGACCGGCGGTTGTGGGGGCTTATATACAGCTTGTTGAGGTGACTATTTGCATAGATAAGGTCCGCTAATTGGCCTTACTGGGAAAATCTGTCTCTGCCTCTTCTGCCTATAGGTATGTGTTCTGTAGGCTGCAAAAAAAGCCTGACAGGGGTTCTAAACCTCAGCATTCATAAAGGAGTGTGGGCAGGGCTGGGGCAAGGAGTGATGAAAAAAATCCACCTGGATGCACAAAGTAGTTGTGATGATATGTACAGTTTTACTAACACATGTCAAGATTGCAAAATTGTGCTTAGGCATTTACTGTAGATTTGTTTTACCCTCAGGCACAAAGGGGTTAAAATGATGCACATGGCAACTTGTAATAAGCTGTCTAATTTCCATAAATACCCCCTTTTCCGAATTTCCACCCTGATACAGTAATGGCTGCGTTATTTACCGAGACATCCCTAATTTTCCTCAATTTTGCAATGTATTTTTATCTGGCAGCAGTCACGGCTTGTCTCCGGCAGTAGCGTCTTTTTCCGTACTTATCGGCAAATGCATTTATCTAAAAGGAACTTTGTGTTCTCGGCAAGTTTTCAAAGAGATGCTTAATCTCATTACAATGAAACTTTACTAACTTTATTAGTCCTTCCGTGGCTTGTACTTGACATTCCGCTAAGCATTTTAAATAGCTTCAAAACACGGAACAGACAGTCGCAACAAAAAGGCAGCCGACTCAGCAAACCTCCCTTTGAAAAGTCACTTGGTGTCATTTTGGGGATTTGTCTGCAGTTTTACCAATTGCGTTCAAGCCGCTAATCAATATAATGTCATTCTCAACTTTGGAAAAGCAAAAATACACAGAAATTCATCAGAAACAGCGGCGGCTGGCAGCAGCATACATAAACAGAAGGAGATCCACAAGACACAGCGAGACGACCTGCAGCTTGATGAAAAGAGATTCATCCCGGTATCCCTCTAGATGGGCTCTCTCCTTGCTCGTCTCTACAAAAGATTGGGGGCTCTAACCACTTCAGCTCCGGAAGGTTTACCCCCCTTCATGACCAGGCCATTTTTTGCGATACGGCACTGCGTTACCCTAACTGACCATTGCGCGGTCTTGCGATGCTGTAACCATATAAAATTGATGTCCTTTTTTTCCCACAGAGCTTTCTTTTGGTGGTATTTGATCGTCTCTTTTTCTAATTTTTTGCGCTATGAACAAAAAAAGGTTGACAATTTTGAAAAAGAAACAATATTTTTTACTAGCAAGGGGGGGGGGGGGGGCATGACAAGAGTGAATTACAATATGGAAAAATCTCCCCAATGGGGTTTCTTTGTAGCAAAAATACAATTGTTAGAAAAATAATTAAAAAGATTTTTTAATTGAAAAATGGCAACATAGCATGAACACATCAACATTTAAAATATGAGCTCTGGTCGGAGGTGTGTGTCACCATTCAAAATTCTACAAAATTGTAGAAACATACAACAGTACATAGTATGATATCTTATCAAAATGCCTGGTATGCAAATTCCCAACGCGTTTCGACCTGCGTGGTCAAAGTCTTCCTCAGGGGATTGATTTGCTGTCAAAAAATATATATATATACACATTGTTTTACCATTGTTGACATAATTCCATGGAATATACAATGTGTATATCTGCGTATCTCCGCACGGCACACTCCCAGCACAGAGACCAGGGTCTCACCGAGAGTCCGGGGCCCCATCCTAACGATCGGGACCTGGAACGGCCAATTCTGGGTCACCTGCCTTTGATTGGCTATCACAGTGGTCGGTCACTGTGAAGCCCGCCCCCGTGTCTTCTGTCTCTGTGAATGGACGAGAGAGATACATTGTATCATTCTCTGTCCTTGCAGAGATAGAAAAAAAAAGTGTGTGAAGAAAAAATAATAATAATAATTAAAAATGAAAATAAATAAAAAAATACCTAGATCAAGGTTTGATCTAGGTCAGAGCCAGGGTTAGTATTTGGATCAAGGCCAGGGTCAAAGGTCAGTGACAGCATTTTTTGGACAGGATTTTTTTCTTTTTTTTTCTCTTAATTAGAATCGGTGTGTTTTAGGCTAGGTTCACACTGCTGCAGTGCAAATTTAGCGCGATTTTGATCCGATTGCGTTGCGAATTTGCATTGCGAATTCTTTGTGTGTTCTTGCGATTCTACTGCAAATTTTGCAATCTATGGAGCTGAATTCGCATCGCACACGGATCAAACTCGGACAGGACCCTTTTTTTACGCAGGTTAGATTCGCAATGCATTGATGTGAACGACACTCATGGAAAACAATGTTATTAAAATGACTTGCGAATTTGAGCGATCGCAGCGGCTCAAATTCGCAATAAAATTTGCAGCAGTGTGAACCTAGCCTTAGATAGGATTAAAAAAAAAAGCAAAATGCGCACTATTGTTTCTGGGCTGTACTACGGGTACAAACAACAACTAACATACACATATGTGGTATAGTTGCGATCATCGGGAGCAGGAGAATTTATTTCCAGTTGTTCTTTGGTGGTAGGTTATAGTAGCAAGAAATATACAGTTAATTTTTTTTCACAATGTTTTTTTTTTTTTTTACTATTTTGAGCCATTATTATTCGATAATAATAAAAAAAAAAATCAGTAGATATCTATCACCATTTACCATCAAATGGAAGCCCGATTTGTCCTGAAAAAAAAAAAAGGTAAAATCCACCTGGATGCACAAAGTCGTTGTGGTGATATGTACGGTTTTACTAACATATGTCAAAATTGCAAAATTGGGCTTAGGAATTTAGATTTGTTTTACCCTTAGGTGGTAAGGGGTTAAAGTTGTGCACTCTCGTGGAATGGCAACAAACTACGATACTTAGAAATCTCCATAGGCGGCATTTTAAACATTTTTACAGGTTACAGAATTAGCATTACGGAAGAGGTCTAGCACTACAATTATTGCAGTGACACATCACCTATGTGTTCCGACACCATTTACATATGAATGAATTCTCCCTCCCTAAACTCCAAAAAACATCTTCTAGAGGCAGGGGGAAGCAATCAAACTCCCAGCCTGTGCAGCCCTGAGCAGACCAGAAAAAAAACAATTACTGCTCCTCCGGCTCAAAGTAGGAACCAAAAACTAACTTTACCTAGCAGCCTAAATAGAAAGGTGCCACGAATGTAACCTGAATACACAATTTCCAAAGAAAGAAGAAACTGGATGCAAAGGGAGAGAAGAAGATGGACCTTGCATTACTCGGGGAAGACAAACCCAGAGGTAGGCCAAAACGTGCAATCATGTATTATGCATACTTGCGCGTTTTGTCAAATGCTGCCGAGGTCACCCCCAATAATGTTCCACTTTATCCAGGGAAGAAAGGCAGGAAAGTTTTCATTGCTAAACTTACTCTGGTATCCGTAGAGATCTTCCAGTGGATGTATTGGAAAATACGTTAAGCCTATCTCCAGGAAAAGCTCACTCCTTCCCATGAATTTCTCCCACCGCTTTCCCACCCACTCATCGGCTCTTAAGAAGGACCCTTCTTCTTTGCAGTGAAGAAGATAAAAGGCTTGGGACCCAGGGCATTACATGATCCTCCATTTAGGTAAGAAAAAGGGGGTTTTAGTGATTAGATGGGGGGGAGAAAAGGGAAGGGTTAGTGGCTGGAGTTTGGATTTAGCACAATCCTCCCCCTAATCCTACACTTAACAGAACACTTCAATACCCGCCTATAGTAAAATGACGTCCTCTATTTTGTGGGGTGATATCTGAATGATGCCTGCAGCTAGATGCATCATTCAGATATCATTCTTTTCAGCCGCCGATTCTGTGCACGATAAGAATGATCATAGCGGCAGTTCCACCGCTTGATCATTCTTATAGGCGACGGGAGGGGACGTCCCCCCCCTCCTGCCGCCATCTGGTGCTTCTCCGGGCTCTCCTGTGCCATCGGGGGCCCGGAGAATGAATCGGCCTGCACCCAATGTTAACGATAGAGATGACTGGTAATCAGATGGTCACCAGTCATCTCTATGACCGTGGGAGGCCCGGGCGCATAGTTATGACGTCACGCCCGGGTACCCGGAAAAAAACGGAGCCGCGATCGCGGCTGTCAGCATGAGATCGGTGAATTTTTTTTCCCGATCTCATGCTTTCCAGCCTGGAGGAGAGATGTGGGGTCTTATTGACCCCACATCTCTCCATAAAGAGGACCTGTCACATAGATTCCTATTACAAAGGATGTTTACATTCCTTGTAATAGGAATAAAAGTAATCAAAAAAAAATGTTAAAAAAAGTGTAAAAATAAAAAAAATTAAGTAAAAAAAAAAAAAAAAAAAAAAAAATTAAAACGCCCCTGTCCCCGGTAGCTCGCGCTCAGAAGTGAACGCACACGTAAGTCCTGCCCACATATGTAAACGCCACTCAAACCACACATGTGAGGTATCGCCGCGTGCGTTAGAACAATTCTAGCACTAGACCTCCTCTGTAACTCTAAACTGGTAACCTGTAAAAAATTTTAAAGCGTCGCCTATGGAGATTTTTAAGTAATGAAGTTTTGCGCCATTCAATGATTGTGCGCAATTTTAAAGCGTGACATGTTAGGTATCTATTTACTCGGCGTAACATCATCTTTCACATTATACAAAAAAATTGGGCTAACTTTACTGTTTTGTTATTTTTTAATTCATGAAACCGTTTTTTTTCCAAAAAAAAGGCGTTTGAAAAATTATTGCGCAAATACCGTGTGAGATAAAAAGTTAAAATGACCGCCATTTTATTCCCTAGGGTGTCTGCTAAAAAAACATATATAATGTTTGGGGGTTCTGAGTAATTTTCTAGCAAAAAAATGATGATTTTTACATGAAGGAGAGAAGTGCCAGAATAGGCCCGGTATTGAAGCGGTTAAAGAAGCTTGAAAATACTTACTTCTGCTGCCCGTAGTGCTGTAGTGCTTGGGCTTGATCCTAGAACCTGATATTTATTATTTATTTATTACAGTTACTTATATAGCTACATCAATTTACGCAGCGCTTTACATTTACGTTGTACATTCTCATCAGTCCCAACCCTCAAGGAGCTTTCAACCTAAGGTCCCTAATGCCGCGTACACACGAGCGGACTTTACGGCAGACTTCGCCCGGCGGACAGGATTTCGTCGGACAATTCGATCGTGTGTGGGCTCCAACGGACTTTGTTTTCTCAAAAGTTGGACGGACTTAGATTTGAAACATGTATGTGTGTATGCTCCATCGGACAATTGTTGTCGGACTTTCTGACAACAAATGTCGGCGAGCACGCTCTCAAATTTTCCGCCAACAAATGTCTGCTGTCGGACTTTCCGAGCGTGTGTACACAAGTCCGTTGGGCAAAAGTCCAAAGTACAAACACGCATGCTCGGAAGCAGAAGTGGTCGGTCTTGTAAACTCGCGTTCGTAATGGAGAATTAACATTCGTGACGCGGCAAATTATGAAATCTGGAAATGCAGCGCACAATTCTCTTCTTCTTTAATGGGATAATAATGAAGCTGCTTTGCTGGGGATACTGATGGAGTTATTGCAAACAAATTTTCAAAGGCTTTTAGTTTTTTAGTGATATCAAGAATAATATTATTATGCTTTTTTTTTTTTTTTTGTACAAGTTACCACAACACCATTATCCCGTAGTTTTTAAGATCAAAGATACAACTATGTTGGTGTCCCTTGTTAATGTTACATTGTATTTTATAAAATGTAACTGCCGACTCCCAAACTGTCATTTGAAGTAAAACACAAAGCCAAGTATTATTCTACACAATTTTTTTTATTAAAAAAATAAATAAAATTAGACATGCTATCTGCCAATAGAACCAAAAAGTGCATTCTATGCATCCAAAAATATAGAAAATATACCAAATTAAATCATTATTATTCAACCAAAAAAATAATGTCAAAGCAGTAACTCCAAGACCAATAATAAATATCACGTTATCTCCTCCGATTTTGCAACATGTCTGGTTGACGAACGGCCGTTCAGAAACGAACTGAAAAGCGCGAATCAACACTCACCAAACTTCTACTAACACAAAATTAGCAGAAGGAGCCCAAAGTGTGGCGCTAAAGAACTGAAAAACCACGTAGTACGTCTTGTATGTCACTACGTTCGTAATTGTTGGCCAACATTTGTGTGACCGTGTGTATGCAAGACAAGTTTGAGCCAACGCCCTTTCAAACCAAATTCCACGGTTTTGTGGTCGGAAGGTCCGATCGTGTGTACGAGGCATTGCTCTGGTATCCATAGAGATCTTCCAGTGGATTTATTGGAAAAAAAACTTTAAGCCTATCTCCAGGAAAAGCTTTCCCCTACCCATTAATCCCTCCCAACCCCTTTCCACCCATTCATCGGCTCTTAAATAAAATACCTTTGTCGCTGGCAAAGTCACTTCTGGGTGGTACAACTAGTAACCACCATTGCAATCCGCATGTGCCGACCATCACCATCTTGTGCTGTTCTGGGGTCTGTATGGACCCTACCACTGGAGAGCCAATAGGGAGTGTCCATGTCATCTAGTCAAAAATGTGAACACCTGAAGAAGGACCCTTCTTCTTTGCAGTGAAGAAGATAAAAGGCTTGGCACCCAAGGCATTACATACACTTTCGTTTAGGTAAGTAAAAGGGGGTTTTAGTGATTATATGGGGGGGGGGAGAGAAAAGGGAAAGGTTAGTGGCTGAAGTTTGGCTTTAGGACAAGCTTCCCCCTATTCCAACATTTAACAGAACCTTCAAAGAAGCTTGGACATACTTCTGCTGCCGGTAGTGCTGTAGTGCTTGGGCTTCTTGGATCCTATAACCTGACCACTATGGACTTTTAATTCAATAGTCAGATCTCAATGGGGCCTCCAATTGTTTTGCTTTGCACTGTTTTAAAACTGAATTGAAGAAAAACGAAGAAACCTTATTATATATATATATATATGCAATTTAGGCCTCTCAATGTTAGTACAAGTGAATAATAAAACACCCACACCACGCAATTAAAAAGAATGAAAAATGACACGTTACAGCCAGGTTAGAGGAAATCACAGTGTCCAGCCTTGTCCAGTCCATTTATCAGCAGGGCTCAACCTGCAATCATTTCACACAACGGACCATCGCGTTTTGATGGTTAATTTCAACCATCATAAAAACAACCATCAGGAACGGTGTGACCCACGTCTTTATGCCACTTAGATCAACCACTCAAATACTTCTTAGTGTATTGTACTTGTAAATTTGGAAGGCATGTATTCCAGAAGCCTAATTTAACACTGAGCTACGAGGTCAGGGAGCTGCTGCTTTTGTTTCTTTGTAGTAAGCCAAACCGTTGGCTCTGTGAATTCTGATCTTAGCTGTAGTGCAGTCCAAGCTAACAACTTGATATGGAAATTAGATATGAACTTAGTATTACAATCCAAAACACCATAGGCACTCAACTGAAGAGAAATCATCCACAGGGCACTGGTGAACAGGGAACTATGATGGCCACGCAGTAATCTCGCTCCTCGCCCGGATGGACACATCGGCCGTTTCATAGGCATCCAATGGAGCCCTGCACACCTTTTGCGGCCACCGCTTGGGGAAAAAAGAACCGGCAAGACCAGCACCTCCAGCGCTAAGCCAGCCAACCGAGAAGAAGAGGTCTCCCTGCCCATGGACTCCACAGAAGCCCCGGCCTTGAGCTTGAAGCTCCTGCCGCCTCTGCTGACAGGTGAGGTAGACTTGCTCTCTGATGCAGAGAGCATTGCTGAAGGACCACTGCCACCACAGCCCCCACTGAGCGATGCTGAACTTCTGGGGCGCTACAAATCCATGCTGCAGACCAAATTGTCTGCTGCCACCTCCAAACTTGCAGCCTACCTCGACCGTGAGCTAAGGCATTGCACAAACGATTTGGAGCACAAGATGGACGCTGCTATTATGGTCATCAAAAACCATGAACAGGATCTGTCTGAGCTTAAAAAAGATTTGGCATCGGCCCTGCTACGGCTTGAGGACTTTGAAAGTTGTCCTCGACGGGGGGACCTGCGTCTGCGTGGTATTTCTGAGACCAGGGCTTTTTTTCTCAAACAATAGGTGCTGGAACTCAACCCCGACCTCCCAAAACCCCTCCCCCCACACGCACCCTCCAAATCACATCAAATAGTGGGTGTGGTCATATTTCACAAACAGTGGAAGGGTCTTAAAGGGGCATTACATATCAGGATTGCATTACATACAGAGTGCAGAGTTCAGGGGGGTTAAACACGGAGTGCAGAGCTTTCACTTGTAAACACAGAAACTGGACTTCTGTGTTTACAAGTGATTGTGGTGAGCAGGCACTAAAGGGTCTGAGCCAGAGGTGGTGGAACCACCAAGTTTCCCCTGTAAAAAAGCCCTGCCTGAGACCATCACTGACCTCACTTCCAGTGCGACGGCCCTGTTACAGGAGCTGGTTCTAGCCATACCTATAGACCAGAGCCGGTACAAGGGGTGGGCGAGAGGGTCAGGTACCCTGGGCGGAGTGTGAGAGGGGCAGGTTTTTTAGCAGGCATAAGAGTATCATTATCCTATGCCGGGCATCGCTAAATGGTGGCCCGCCCGCGGTGCTGCTCTTTCTGGACCGGCGCGCCATTTAATCGCCGATTTTGTCCCCAGCCTCCTCCGCTATCATTAGCAGAGTAGAGAGGAGTGGACGGTGGGAGGCGGGACAGTTCCACACTGGGGGCGGGACCAGCACTGCGTGGAGAACGGTAGCTGCCTATCACGTTAATTGGGAGGTGATTGGCTGCTAGGAGGCGGTCCTAGCAGCCAATCACCAGTTCGCTAATATGAAAAATCAACCCGGCAGCTCCCATGCCCCACCCAGTGCTGCTGTGCCTTCAGTTTAGGATTGTCCCACGGCTCCCGCCTCCTGCTCTCCGCTCTGTGAAAGGTAGGAGAGTGCAGGGAGGAAAATATATGGAACTGTGAAGGATGGGAAGCGGGAGAATGGGGTCAGTGCTGTGTGGAGGGGACGTGTAAAGGGGGCAATACTGTGTGGGGTGATATGTAAAGGGGCAATACTGTGTGTGGGGTGATATGTAAAGGGGCAATACTGTGTGTGGGGTGATATGTAAAGGGGCAATACTGTGTGTGGGGTGATATGTAAATGGGGCAATACTGTGTGTGGGGTGATATGTAAAGGGCAATACTGTGTGTGGGGTGATATGTAAAGGGGCAATACTGTGTGTGGGGTGATACATAAAGGGGCAATACCGTGTGTGGGGTGATATGTAAAGGGGAGCAATACCGTGTGTGTGGGGTGATACGTAAAGGGGCAATACCGTGTGTGGGGTGATACGTAAAGGGGCAATACCATGTGTGGGGTGATACGTAAAGGGGCAATACCGTGTGTGGGGTGATACGTAAAGGGGCAATACCGTGTGTGGGGTGATACGTAAAGGGGCAATACCGTGTGTGGGGTGATACGTAAAGGGGCAATACCGTGTGTGGGGTGATACGTAAAGGGGCAATACCGTGTGTGGGGTGATACGTAAAGGGGCAATACCGTGTGTGGGGTGATATGTAAAGGGCAATACTGTGTGTGGGGTGATATGTAAAGGGGCAATACTGTGTGTGGGGTGATACATAAAGGGGCAATACCGTGTGTGGGGTGATATGTAAAGGGGAGCAATACCGTGTGTGTGGGGTGATACGTAAAGGGGCAATACCGTGTGTGGGGTGATACGTAAAGGGGCAATACCGTGTGTGGGGTGATACGTAAAGGGGCAATACCGTGTGTGGGGTGATACGTAAAGGGGCAATACCGTGTGTGGGGTGATACGTAAAGGGGCAATACCGTGTGTGGGGTGATACGTAAAGGGGCAATACCGTGTGTGGGGTGATACGTAAAGGGGCAATACCGTGTGTGGGGTGATACGTAAAGGGGCAATACCGTGTGTGGGGTGATACGTAAAGGGGCAATACCGTGTGTGGGGTGATATGTAAAGGGGCAATACCGTGTGTGGGGTGATACGTAAAGGGGCAATACCGTGTGTGGGGTGATATGTAAAGGGGCAATACCGTGTGTGGGGTGATACGTAAAGGGGCAATACCGTGTGTGGGGTGATACGTAAAGGGGCAATACCGTGTGTGGGGTGATACGTAAAGGGGCAATACCGTGTGTGGGGTGATACGTAAAGGGGCAATACCGTGTGTGGGGTGATATGTAAAGGGGCAATACTGTGTGGGGGGTGATATGTACAGGGGGAAATACTGTGTGGGGTGATACGTAAAGGGACAATACTGTGCGGGGGGGGGGTAGTGTAAAGGGCGAAATACTGTGTGTGGGGTGATATGTGAAGGGGGCAATACTGTGTGTGGGTAAAAAATTATTGAATTTGCATTGTTTTAACTACATTCTTGTTTTAAGACGTCATTCTTTCTTAAAAACGGGGGGGGGGAGGGGGCGCAGTTTGCCATCTTCGCCCTGGGCACCAAATGGCCTTGTCCCAGCACTGCTATAGACCACCTCGAATTCGACCGTTTTCATTTTTCATTGCGCCTTGAGGCCTAGAGGCATTATTATCAAGTTCACTTATTATCGCACAAAGGTGACCCTCCTGCTGGTGGCCAGAAACAAATCAGAGCTGTGCTTTCAAGGGCATCGCTATCGGCTCTTTCAGATCTCTCACAGATTACTCTTCAGAAACTACGCCAGATGAAATCATTCACTTCTGTTTTTCTGAATCGTCGCACCAAGTATACTTGGGGCTTCCCCTTTTGGCTGACCTTCGACTTTCAAGGCAAGAGTCGCTTCTTCAGCATCCCTGAGGAGTCCCAATCGACATTTTAAGTCTTACATCTCCTTTCTTCTGGAAACTCCGAATCTGGCTTAGGGCAGCCTTCCGAGCTTCCAGCGGGCCACCTCTGGGAGAGGCCCTCCAGCTGCAAGGGATCCTGCCACTGCATGCCTCTGAGAACTAGCCCTCCATGTTCACCTCCAGGTTGAATGTCTGGAAGGAATGCCTTCCCAAGTCCTTGCTTTTGGAGTCAGCTCCCCTGTTTGGGACCGCCCCCTCCGTGAGTCTTGGCCATGTGGCCATTTTTGCTGTTAACCTGTTGTATTCAGTTATATGTTATGTTTTTGGCTGAATTTACCGGAATACTGTCTCACAGTGTATCCCCTGGCAGACCGGCCATCGCCCTCCCAAGGAGACTGTCTTTACTCATGTACTGCTATTGGTTAACTCGCCCTTGTGCTTCTATTTTGAACTATTAAGGGTACCCATGCCTAGTCTTCAAGGGATTCATCCTATAGCTATAGGCTTAGTGTTCTTAATAATGGGGCTTCATGCTCTTACCAAAGTACTGACACCAACTGCTGCCCCGTTCTGCCCTCTCAGCATAGCCACCCTGCTCCTGGACATTACTGCCCACCTGGATGCTATCTACTGGCATGCCCGTTGCCTGCCCCTACCTTTGCCTTGACACCAACCTGCTGCCTTATTCTGCCCTCTTTCCTCAGCATAGCTACCCTGCTTCTGGACATTACTGCCTACCTGGACATTATTTACTCTCATGCCTGCTGCCTGCTGCCTGCCCTGATCTTTGCCTGAACACCAACCTGCTGCCCCATTCTGCCCTCTCTCCTCAATATAGTGACCCTGCTCCTGGACATTACTGCCCACCTGGATACTATCTACTGTCTTGTCTGTTGCCTGCCCTTGCCTTTGCCTGAACACCAACCTGCTGCCCCATTCTGCCTTCTCTCTCCTAAGCATAGCCTCCCTTCTCCTGGACATTACTGCCCACCTGGATGTTATCTACTCTCATGCCTGTTGCCTGCCCTAACCATTGCTAGACACCAACCTGCTGCCTTATTCTGCCTTCTTAACTCAACATAGCCACCCTTCTCCAGTGATGACTTGGTAGGGCAAACCTGAGGGCCACAACCTGTCAACAGCTAGCAGCAAAGTGCCCAGGCCCATCACTCCTTGTGGGCTGCTTTGGTGAAGTTCAAGCTGTCACTTAGACTCCGCACCTTTGGGGAGTCACAGTCAACTGCCAGGGCTGTCCCCCATCACAACTAATAAGTAGACCATTATAACCAGTTCAATATTACACAGGTGTAGCAAGGTTCCAGGCCTCCTTCGGTCTAATGAGAACCTCCAGGGCCAGAGATAGCTGACAACCTTCTGTATATTTTTAGATGTGAGGCATAATGGGTGCAAGGTGGTTAAAGTTATTGGGCAACAAAAAGAAGAGAGGGAGCACCGACCTAGCGCATTACCACTGGTAGCGTTTATTAAAAAGTAAATAGCAAGTAACATACTCACAAACGAGCTTGAAATACAGGCATGGACATGGACTGCAAGCATGCAGTAACAGACACCAGGATAGAATGGGACCGGACATCAAGTAGATGCGGCAACGGCTAACGCGTTTCGGGGGCGAGCCCCTTTCCTCAGAGCCTAAGCGGGCTCGCCCCTGAAACGCGTTAGCCGTTGCCGCATCTACTTGATGTCCGGTCCCATTCTATCCTGGTGTCTGTTACTGCATGCTTGCAGTCCATATCCATGCCTGTATTTCAAGCTCGTTTGTGAGTATGTTACTCAGGGGCGGACTGACCATTGAGCGATTAGGGCACTGCCCGAGGGCCCTGGGCCACTAGGGGGCCCCATCAGGGTTGCCAGCCTCAGTAAAACCAGGGACAGTATGTATAAATCTGTGTTTTTTTTACATCTGTCTGTGTATACTGTGTGTACATGTATGTGTATACTGTGTGATTGTATACTGTGTGTGTGTATACTGTGTGGCCCCATACTCTCTGATTGCCTGGGGGCCCCATAATCTCCTATTGCCCGGGGGCCCCATAATCTCCTATTGCCCGGGGGCCCCATGAGTTATCAGTCCGCCCCTGATGTTACTTGCTATTTACTTTTTAATAAACGCTACCAGTGGTAATGCGCTAGGTCGGTGCGCCCTCTCTTCTTTTTGTTTCCTCTTTGTAGTTTTTGAATGCCCAACATTCTGAAGAGGGCTGCAAGACGCCAGATACCACTAAGCCTGCTGGCCTTAAATCACACACTGGTTATCTAGACACTTGAGCGCAGGAGGGAGACTTTTTCTCTTTTGGTTATAAAGTTATTGGGCACCAGACACTTCTTGAATGCAAAATAGATTTTTATTTCTCTTAACAAACTTTTGGGGGAAAGAGGGTTATGGCCAGGGCACCCTTAGGTAGTTGCAAGTTCAATTGGCAGACTCCGAGATTTCAATAGGAGGACAGCCGTGCAGGGAAAGGCATCTAGCAAGACGCCACATCTTCATGTGTAGGAATGCTGTCTCCTATGGCAACAGTCTTTAACAGTTCCTAACACAAAGCGTAATAGTTCCTTTCACTTCCACTACAATCACTCCTTGTAGTTCTTCAGCCCACTGAGCTCCAAGTCTCTCTCACTAGACCCACTGATTCACTGCCACTGAATCCCTTTAGCTCCTCCAATCTTCACTGTAGTATCTTCCTCAAGCGTCACCCCCGCCTCTCTGCTGGGCCCCTATCTTGGCACTCTTGGCACCCAGGCAATACGACACACGTCCACCCAGACAGCCGTCCAGGTGGCACAGAACACAGATCACCTGACTCCATCCAAAAATATAGGCTCTCCCAGCGGGCCAAGGGATCCAAGAAGACCCCTGTCCATTGGCCGTATACTCATAATCTGACCTTGTGCTGCCCTTCTCGGATCTAGTACCATCTAGTGGTAGAAGAAAAAAAAGTGCAACAAGGGCAAACTTAGAGAAAAATCAATAGATCTCTAACAATCAACCAGGATAACTACTCCTGTCAAGTAAATTTTAGAGGAGCAACCCTGCCTAGACTCCAGGGTGCTACACAGGGGAAATCAAATAGTCTTCTGGTGGGATGAGTAACAGAATCTCCGCTGAATTACCAGTCATTTTATTACTCGCTCGTCTCAGCTTCTAAAACTTTATTCATGTGTATAATCGATGTTAGAGTTTCTCACCGGGTCCTTTGTCATTTTTCTTTAGTGTTCTTGCATGGTTATCTCGCCATTGCAGGTAAAAGCCGGTACAAGCAAACCGCTGTACAATTTGCAGACGAGTTAATGAGTTCAGCAGGAAGTTTTTACTCCGATGAAAGGTCCGGTTGCGCTCCATCTTTTACGCTCTATTGCTCAGCGCTCCACTCCATCATGGGCTTCAGAGAAACAAATTCAAACTGGCGGTGTCTACAGTTTACACAGCCCATGATGGATTGCTTCCCAAAACATTCTGACTATTTGTTTAATAATCGCGGGAAATGCTTTATTAGTCAGCTGCTGGTGCAGCCTGGCCGTGTCGGAAAGAGTTAGTCGCTGTACGGCGGAGATGTGCAAAAAAAGCGGCTTATGGAATTTATAGTGAATTTATGTTTTTTTTATATATTAAAGACATAAATGTGATCAACTGAATGTAAATAATCAAGTCCGCATCTGTTGATATTGTATAAAATATGCTTAATGCCCAACTACAGTTTAACAGGGAAAACAAAAACCCAAACATGGCTTACAGTGGATCTAAATCTAAGCGATTATTGTTGCAAATAGAAGTTGGGAATGGACTCCCACATGAAGTGATAAATCAAAGTATTAAAAAATAGCTTCCACAATACCTTTTTATTTCTACCTTAGTTCAGGGTCACGTGACTGCTTTCATCCAAATGGTGGACCGGACTATATATGCTTGCCACCTTCCGGAGAAGTAAGTATTCAGAGTCTTCTATTGCAGGAACAATGATTAATGCAGAACTTCGCTCCTTCAATCATTGTGAACTCTGTGCAATCCATATGCTGCCGACATTAGTAAATAGGAAGCGAGATTATATTTACTTGTTTTATACTTTGTTTTTTACATTTCTTTAGTTACTTTCTGATTTCTGGTCTAGGCCAAAATGATGTCATACATCCCAGGAGTCTTCATGGGAGGAGGGGCTTTCTCAGCAAAGCACACCCTCCTGCCTTAATGCTTGAGCTAAGGGCAGATGAATTCCAGGAAGTAAATTCTACATGAATCGTCTGCCCTTATTCAAGATGGCTGCAGCTAGAAATGCTGCAGGGGTGATTGCTCAACAAAATAAAGCATGGAGAAATGGATGGATGGAGACATGGATGGAGACATGGAGGGATGGATAGAGACATGGAGGGATGGAGACATGGAGGGATGGAGACATGGAGGGGTGGATAGAGACATGGAGGGATGGATAGAGACATGGGGGGGGGTGGATAGAGACATGGGGGGGTGGATAGAGACATGGGGGGGTGGATAGAGACATGGGGGGTGGATAGAGACATAGGGGGATGGATAGAGACACGGAGGGATGGAGACATGGATGGAGATATGGAGGGATGGATGGAGACATAGAGGGGTGGATGGAGGCATGGATGGATGGAGACATGGAGGGATGGATGAAGATGTGGATGTATGGAGACATGGAGGGATGGAGACATGGATGGATGGAGACATGGAGGGATGAAGATATGGATGGAGACATGGAGGGATGAAGACATGGATGGAGATATGGAGGGATGGATGGAGACATGGAGGGATGGAGACATGTAGGGGTGGATGGAGACATGGAGGGATGGATGGAGACATGGAGGGGTGGATGGAGACATGGAGGGATGGATGAAGAAGTGGATGGATGGAGACATGGATGGATGGAGACATGGAGGGATGGATGGAAACATGGAGGGGTGGATGGAGACATGGAGGGATGGATGAAGTGGATGGATGGAGACATGGATAGATGGAGACATGGAGGGATTGATGAAGAAGTGGATGGATGTAGACATGGAGGGATGGAGACATGGAGGGATGGAGACATGGAGGGATGGAGACATGTGGGGATGGAGACATGTGGGGATGGAGACATGTGGGGATGGAGACATGGATGGATGGAGACATGTGGGGATGGAGACATGGATGAATGGAGACATGGATGGATGGAGACATGGATGGGTGGAGACATGTGGGGATGGAGACATGAATGGATGGAGACATGGATGGATGGAGACATGGATGGATGGAGACATGGATGGATGGAGACATGGATGGGTGGAGACATGGATAGATGGAGACATGGATGGATGAAGACATGGATAGAGGGATGGAGACATGGATGGATGGAGACATGGATGGGTGGAGACATGTGGGGATGGAGACATGGATGGATGGAGACATGGATGGATGGAGACATGGATGGATGGAGACATGGATGGATGGAGACATGGATGGGTGGAGACATGGATGGGTGGAGACATGGATGGATGGAGACATGGATGGATGGAGACATGGATGGGTGGAGACATGGATGGATGGAGACATGGATGGATGCAGACATGGATGGGTGGAGACATGGATGGGTGGAGACATGGATGGATGGAGACATGGATGGATGGAGACATGGATGGGTGGAGACATGGATAGATGGAGACATGGATGGATGAAGACATGGATAGAGGGATGGAGACATGGATGGATGGAGACATGGATGGATGGAGACATGTGGGGATGGAGACATGGATGGATGGAGACAAGGATGGATGGAGACATCAATGGGTGGAGACAGGGATGGATGGATGGATGGAGACATGGATGGATGGAGACATGGATGGATGGAGACATGGATAGATGAAGACATGGATAGAGGGATGGAGACATGGATGGGTGGAGACATGGATGGATGGAGACATGGATGGAGACATGGAGGGATAGATAGAGACATGGAGGGATGGATAGAGACATGGAGGGATGGAGACATGGAGGGGTGGATAGAGACATGGAGGGATGGAGACATGGATGACATGGAGGGATGGATGGATGGAGACATGGATGGGTGGAGACATGGATGGAGACATGGATAGGTGGAGACATGGATGGGTGGAGACATGGGGGATAGAGACATGGATGGATGGAGACATGGATGGATGGAGACATGGAGGGATGGAGACATGGATGGGTGGATACATGGATAGATGGAGACATGGATGGGTGGAGACATGGATAGAGGAATGGAGACATGGATGGATGGAGACATGGATGGGGGGATGGAGACATGGGTGGATGGAGACATGGATGGAAGGATGGAGACATGAATGGAAGAATGGAGACATGGATGGAGACATGAATGGAAGGATGGAGACATGGATGGAGATATGGAGGGATGGATGGAGACATAGAGGGGTGGATGGAGGCATGGATGGATGGAGACATGGAGGGATGGATGAAGAAGTGGATGTATGGAGACATGGAGGGATGGAGACATGGATGGATGGAGACATGGAGGGATGAAGATATGGATGGAGACATGGAGGGATGAAGATATGGATGGAGATATGGAGGAATGGATGGAGACATGGAGGGATGGATGGAGACATGTAGGGGTGGATGGAGACATGGAGGGATGGATGGAGACATGGAGGGGTGGATGGAGACATGGAGGGATGGATGAAGAAGTGGATGGATGGAGACATGGATGGATGGAGACATGGAGGGATGGATGGAGACATGTAGGGGTGGATGGAGACATGGGGGGATGGATGAAGAAGTGGATGGATGGAGACATGGATAGATGGAGACATGGAGGGATTGATGAAGAAGTGGATGGATGGAGACATGGAGGGATGGAGACATGGAGGGATGGAGACATGGAGGGATGGAGACATGGAGGGATGGAGACATGTGGGGATGGAGACATGTGGGGACGGAGACATGGATGGATGGAGACATGTGGGGATGGAGACATGGATGAATGGAGACATGGATGGATGGAGACATGGATGGGTGGAGACATGTGGGGATGGAGACATGGATGGATGGAGACATGGATGGATGGAGACATGGATGGATGGAGACATGGATGGGTGGAGACATGGATGGGTGGAGACATGGATAGATGGAGACATGGATGAATGAAGACATGGATAGAGGGATGGAGACATGGATGGATGGAGACATGGATGGGTGGAGACATGTGGGGATGGAGACATGGATGGATGGAGACATGGATGGATGGAGACATGGATGGGTGGAGACATGGATGGATGGAGACATGGATGGATGGAGACATGGATGGGTGGAGACATGGATGGGTGGAGACATGGATGGATGGAGACATGGATGGGTGGAGACATGGATGGATGGAGACATGGATGGATGGAGACATGGATGGATGGAGACATGGATGGGTGGAGACATGGATAGAGGGATGGAGACATGGATGGATGGAGACATGGATGGATGGAGACATGTGGGGATGGAGACATGGATGGATGGAGACATGGATGGATGGAGACATGGATGGGTGGAGACATGGATGGATGGATGGATGGAGACATGGATGGATGGAGACATGGATGGATGGAGACATGGATAGATGAAGACATGGATGGAGACATGGAGGGATAGATAGAGACATGGAGGGATGGATAGAGACATGGAGGGATGGAGACATGGAGGGATGGAGACATGGAGGGGTGGATAGAGACATGGAGGGATGGAGACATGGATGACATGGAGGGATGGAGACATGGATGACATGGAGGGATGGAGACATGGATTGATGGAGACATGGATGGGTGGAGACATGGATGGAGACATGGATAGGTGGAGACATGGGGGATAGAGACATGGATGGATGGAGACATGGATGGATGGAGACATGGATGGATGGAGACATGGAGGGATGGAGACATGGATGGGTGGAGACATGGATAGAGGAATGGAGACATGGATGGATGGAGACATGGATGGGGGGATGGAGACATGGATGGATGGAGACATGGATGGAAGGATGGAGACATGAATGGAAGAATGGAGACATGGATGGAGACATGAATGGAAGGATGGAGACATGGATGGATGGTGAGTTTGCTCTGAAAGTTAAAAATTATTTAAAAAGTGTATTTTTGACCTCAGATCTCTCCATAAAGAAGACCTGTCATCCTTATTTCTATTACAAAGGATGTTTACATTCCTTGTAAATAATAGGAAATAAAGTGATAAAAAAATAAATGTAATGGACGGTGTAAAAATAAAATATAAAAGAAATAATAATAAAAGAAAAATTAAATCTCCCCCATCCCTCCGAGCTCATGTGCAGAAGCCCACGCATACGTAAGTCATTCATGCATATGTAAATATGTAAACAGTAATCAAAACACACATGTGAGGTATCACAGAGAATGCTAGAGCGAGAGCAGTCATTCTAGTGCTAGATCTCCTCTGTAATTTAAAACTGGTAATCTGTAAAACAAATTAAAGCGTCGCCTATGGAGATTTTTAAGTACCGTAGTTTGTCGCCATTCCACAAGTGTGCGCAATTTTAAAGCGTGACGTGTTAGGTATCTATTTACTTGGCGTAACATCACATCTCTTTCACATTATACAAAAAAATGGGTTAAAGGGGTTGTAAAGGTAAAAGTTTTCTCACCTTAATGCATTCTATGCATTAAGGTGAAAAAAACATCCGACAATACCGGCCCCCCCAGCCCCCCGTTTTACTTACCTGACCCCTCGAAAGTCCCACGCTCGCTGTCGAAATCCTCTTCGCCGCTCAGCCTGGCCGTTACAGTGGATGGATTGAAAGCAGCGCAGCCATTGGCTCATGCGGCTGTCAATCACATCCAATGATGCGGCACGCCGGAGGGGCGGGCCCGAGTGATACAGTGAGCGGCTATGGCCGCCGGCTGTATCACGGGAGCGCGCCCGCAAGCACTCAACACCATGCGAGGGAGCTCGCATGAAGGCGTTTAGTCCTTGCGGGGGGGGGGGGGGAGCCGAGACAGCCGCCGAGGGACCCCAGAAGACCAGGTACGGGGCCACTCTGTGCAAAACGAGCTGCACGGTGGAGGTAAGTATGACATGTTTGTTATTTAACCACTTCCCGCCCGGCCTATAGCGGATTGACGGCCGGGCGGTGGTTGTGTTATCCTGACTGGGCGTCATATGACGTCCTTCAGGATAACATGCCGCCGCGCGCCCGCAGGGGCGCGCATCGCGGCGATCGGTGGATCGGTGTGTCAGTCTGACACACCGCTACACCGATCTTGGTAAAGAGCCTCCGGCGGAGGCTCTTTACCACGTGATCAGCCGTGTCCAATCACGGCTGATCACGCTGTCAATAGGAAGAGCCGTTGATCGGCTCTTCCTCACTCGCGTCTGACAGACGCAAGTAGAGGAGAGCCGATCGGCGGCTCTCCTGGCAGGGGGGGTGTGCGCTGATTGTTTATCAGCGCAGCCCCCCCGCAGATCACCACACTGGACCACCAGGGATCGCCACTAGGACCACCAGGGAAGGGAAACATGTGGATGGCCAGGTATGTACCCCATGGCCATCCACATGTGCCCAGTCAGTGCCAAATCTGTGCCAATCAGTGCCCACAAATGGGCACTGATTGGCACAATTATGTTGCAGTGATGCCCAGCAATGCCACACTTAGGGGCATCACTGCCATCAATCAGAATCATCAGTGCCACCCATCAGTGTCCATCGGTGCCACCTGTCAGTGCCCATCTGTGCCCATCTGTGCCCACCTATCAGTGCCCATCCGTGCCCATCTGTGCCAACTATCAGTGCCACCCATAACTACCCATCAACGCCACCTACGAGTGCCCATTAATGCCACCTACAAGTGCCCATCAGTGCCGCCTATCAGTGCCCATCGGTGCCACCTATCAGTGCCCATCAGTGCCACCTACCAGTGCCACCTATCAGTGCCCATTAGTGCCACCTATCAGTGCGCATCAGTGCCACCTATCAGTGCCCATCATCAGTGCCCGTCAGTGCCACCTCATCAGTGCCACCTCATTGGTGCCACCTCATCGGTGCCCATCAGTGCCGCCGTATCAGTGCCCGTCAGTGCAGCCATATCAGTGCCCATCATTGAAGAAGAAAACGTACTCATTTACAAAAAATTTTAACAGAAACAAAGAAAAACGTGCTTTTTTTCAAAATTTTCTGTCTTTTTTTATTTGTTGCGCAAAAAATAAAAACCGCAGAGGGGATCAAATACCACCAAAAGAAAGCTCTATTTGTGGGAACAAAATGATAAAAAATTTGTTTGGGTACAGTGTGGCATGACCGCGCAATTGTCATTCAAATTGTGACAGCGCTGAAAGCTGAAAATTGGGCTGGGCGGGAAGGTGTCTAAGTGCCTGGTATTGAAGTGGTTAAAAAAAAAAAAAAATTATCTTTAGTGATCCTTCAACTATTGTGTTTTGTTTTTTTTTGTTTTTTTTATTCTCCAAAGTGTATTTTATCCAAAAAAACCTGCGTTTGTAAAACCGCTGCGCAAATACATAAAAAATTGCAACGATTGCCATTTTTTTCCCTAGGGTCTCTGCTAAAAATATATATAGTGTTTGAGGGTATTAAGTAATTTATTGGCAAAAAATACAACTTGTAAACAGAAGTGCTAGAAAAAAAAAAACTGGTCTTAAAATAGTTAAAAAAAACCCCACAAAAGTTTAATATCACTTTAAGTTCCACTTTACTTATTATTATTATTTTTTGGGGGGAAGTGTCTCTTTAATTTATGCATTATTACAATGAGATGTTGCTTGAGGTCGAGCCTTTAAAAATTGGAATGGACAAGGTGCCATGGCCGGAGTCACCCGCAGCACCGGTGTCGGTAAAGTCTACACCGGAGACGTATCTGATGGTAGCGGAGCGGCGATGACAGACTCAGGATAAGTATTTCTGTCGCTTCTTATTTGTACAGAACAAAAAATTGTCACCAACTCACATTAAATTTTGATATGAAGCTATGTGACCAGAAACGGAACATTTCCCTATTATTAGGGTACCTTCAAGTGGATAAATCCTGTTGAAAAGAACACTGAAAATATATATTTTTTTTTCTTTGAGTTTTTTAAACTTGATTCATTTCTAAACGGCTCCTCGCAGCTTTTTTCTGCTTTGTCAGAGAGTGCGAAGCCATGACACTTCCTCCGCATGAAGCGGCCTTCTGTAATCTGGTTACAATAAAACAATGACGTTGTCAGGGGCGGACTGATAACTCATGGGGCCCCCGGGCAATCAGAGATTATGGGGCCCCCAGGCAATCAGAGATTATGGGGCCACACAGTATACACACACACAGTATACAATCACACAGTATACACATACATGTACACACAGTATACACACACACAGTATACAATCACACAGTATACACATACATGTACACACAGTATACACACACACAGTATACAATCACACAGTATACACAGACAGATGTAAAAAAAACACAGATTTATACATACTGTCCCTGGTTTTACTGAGGCTGGAAACCCTGATGGGGCCCCCCAGTGGCCCAGGGCCCTCCGGCAGTGCCCAAGTGGCTCAATGGTCAGTCCGCCCCTGGACGTTGTTTATCAGATTGATCTTATAAAAAAAAGGGTTTGAGGAAATCACATAATAAAAAAAAAAACAATGTAATGTAATCCAAAGTTAAATTGACCGCTCAGCAATTTCCAAGCCCAACTTCAGCTTAACCCTTTGGTGCCGGCCCTTTAAAGAGTTTGGCAGTCCCGGGAGGTGGGGCGGGGCTTGTGACCACGTGACTGCCGTGATTGGCAGTCACGTGATCGGAAAACTCCTGATAGTAAGAGATCGGGAGCATTTCGTTAGTGCCGGTCACGCACCAAGGCCCAGCTGCCGAGAGGCCACATATTATATTGGCAGTCATGGCGGTCACGTGATCAGTAAACTCCTGATAGTAAGAAGCGATAGGGAGCATTTAGTTAGTCGCCGGTCCCCGCGGCGGGAGCGCACAGGACGCATGCTCTCTGCACAGCTTTATTGGCGCTGCCCATTGGCACCAAGGCCCAGCTGTTGAGAGGCCACATATTATATTGGCAGTCATGGCGGTCACGTGATCAAAAAACTCCTGATAGTTAGAGGCGATCAGGAGCATTTCGTTAGTCGCCGGTCACCGCGGCGGGAGCGCACAGGACACACGCTCTCGGCACGGATCTAGCGGCGCTGCCCCTCAGCGCCAAGGCCCAGCTGCTGAGAGGCCACATATTTGTGTACGGTCAGTGCCTGGGGGTTAAAGATGTATTGAACCCAAAAGCAAAACATTTATTATATTGCAGCTTACCGAATCTTAGGCTACTTTAACACTGAGGCAGTTTTTGCCAATCTATCCATTTCCGTGTGTCTTCTCACACTGGGGCGGAGCGCTTGCAGGACGTTGGGAAAAGTCCTGAATACAGCACTCCCCAAAACGCCCTGCCCATTGAAATGAATGGGCAGCGCTTCCAAAGCACCTGAAAAGCGATTCGGAAGCAGCGCCGCAACGTGGGCGCTTTTAACCCCCTTCTTCGGCTGCTAGTGGGGGTTAAAAGCGCCCCGCTAGCGGTTGAAAAACACAGCTTAAACATCGCTAACGCCGCAGCTCAGTGTGAAAGTCGCCTTAGATGTGACGGCTGCATTCGTTTTCTTTTTATAGATTTTCTTACTTCCATTGTCATCTGGTGATCCAGCCAGCAAGTCTGTTTTTCAAAAGCACAAGCTCTCCAGCAGAATGTATCAGGTTACATGAAGGAGACAAACCACTGAACACTGGCAGGCGTGATTAAAGGGGTTGTTAATCCACAGTTCACAGTTCACACTATCCTCTCTGTTTATTATTGTACTGTGCCCCTGTGTCTGTGCCTTATAAAAAAAAATGCAGCTATATAGCTGATTTCAGAGCGCCAAACGGCGCTCACGTGACCGGCCTCTCTCCTCCTCTCCTCTCTCGGCCTGACAGCTGCAGCGGGAGGGGCTGAGATTCCCCGTTGACATCAGTCAGGAGGGGAGAGAGGAGAGGATGAGAGAGGCCGGTCACGTGAGCGCCGATTGGCGCTCTGAAATCAGCTATATAGCTGCATTTTTTTAATAAGGCACAGACACAGGGGCACAGTACATTAATAAACAGAGAGGATAGTGTGAATTGCGAGCTGCAATTTTAGCAGCAGGAAGGGAGGGGGGCGGGCACGGACAGGGAGCTGACAAGCAGGGAGGGGGGGCGGGCACGGACAGGGAGTTGACAAGCAGGGAGGGGAGGGGGGCAGAAACAGACAAGGAGCTGACAGGCGAGGGGAGGAGGACAGAGGATGACAGGAGAGCTGCGGATGACGGAGGCACGTAAACTGACCACGGTGTCAGGGCTCAGCAGCCATTATATACTGTGGTCAGTTTACAGGGGGAGGGCAGAACCAGGCAGGATCAACCAGGTATTTCAGGTGATACAGGGGGACCAAATTACAGAACGCTGTGCTGTATAACATTTAAAGGAACAGGATCCATTTTCTTATATATTTTTTTAGGATAACGAACACATTAAAACACATTCATTGCCAGGACTGCTTAGGAGGCACCATCAGACCTTCCGAATTCCAACCAACAGAAAAAAAAATAAAACTGTCCAAAACCTGGGACTTTAACCATTTCAACCCCGGAAGGTTTTAGCCCCCTTCATGACCAGGCCATTTTTTGCTATTCAGCACTGCACTACTATTACTGGTAATTGCGCGGTCATGCAAAAAGGTAACCAAATGAAATGTTTATCTTTTTTTTTTTTACACAAAATAGAATAATGGATTTTATTTTATTTTTTTGCTATACAGATGAAAAAATACCATACATTTTGAAGAAAAAATAAAACAATATTTTCTACTTTCTGCTATAAAACATATTCCATAATATATATATATATATATATATATATATATATATATATATATATATATATATATATATATATATATATATATAGTTTATAAATTTTGGCCAAATGTATTCTGCTTATTTGATCAAATAAATCCCAATATTGATTGGTTTGCATGTTATAGTGTCTACAAACTATGGTTTATATACCGTAATTTTTATTTATGGGACTGCGATAGTGCTGCAGGCAATCTGACACTAACTGACACTGGGGGGGGACTGACTGACTGCCACTGACATCACCAGTGACACTAATACAGTGATCAGTGATAATACTATACACTGTCACTGTACTAATGACACTGGCTGGGAAGGGGTTAACATCCAGGGCAGGGTTTCTTAACTAGGGTGCTATGGAAGCCCAGGGTTCCTCCAGAGGGTGCTAGGGGTTCCTTGAGGTATTTCTGCCTCTCAGATAAGTTCCCACGGACACCGTTGATCTTTTTAGCTATCTGTAAGAGGGGAGATTCTTCCCACTGACCATCACACTAATTAGGGTTGTCCCAATACCATTTTATGAAGACCAAGGACAAGTACCAATATTTTTTTCAAGTACTCGCTGATAACAGTTACCGATACTTTTTTTTTTAATGTCATGTGACAGTGGCACTAATATTCAGCACTGATGGACACTGATAGGTGGCACTAAAGAGGCGTGGACTGTGTCAGTAGTATTTTTTTTTTTTTTTTATTATTTTTTGCAATTTATATATTTTTTGCTATTGTTTTTACAGTGCTCTCTTTCTGGGGGGGGGGGGGCAGTGTTTTTTTTTTCTTTTACAATTATCTTTTTAAATATTTATTACAATTCTGTCTTTTTTATTATTATTATACATTTTTTTATCAACCCTGTTGGGGAGGGGGGGGGGGGGGGGCTTTGTTGAAATATCAGACCCCTGATATCTCCCCTTTGAGGCAGGGAAAGGGACTGAGGACACAGATTCCCCAGTCCCTATCTCTGCAGCTTCAGCTTCATTGAAGATGAATGGAGAGGAGACAGAGACTCCTCTCCATTCATAAACTGAAGCATTGTAAACACAGGTTACTATGCTCAGTTATGATTGGACAGTCAGTGATCACTGACTCTGTGCATTCAGAAAAGGAAGGAGCCGGTAAATTACATATTTACGGGCTCCTTCCTCCACTCTTCATCCTGACAGATCTGGGATGAGGAGGGGACCGGAGGAAGACACGGAGGACCTGGGAAGCATAAAGGGGGACCGGAGGAGGACAGGAAGGGGGACTGAAGGAGGACACGGGGACCGGAGGAGGACAAGGAAGGGGACTGAAGGAGGACATGGACAGGGACCGGAGGAGGACATGGACGGGGACTGGAGGAGGACACGAAGGGGGACTGGGGGAGGACATGGACGGGGACTGAGAGGAGGACATGGAGGGGGACTGGAGGAGGACATGGAGGGGGACCGGAAGAGGACACGGATGGGGACTGGAGGAGAACATGGTCGGGGACTGAAAGAGAACACGGATGGGGACTGGAGGAGGACATGGAGGGGGACCGGAGGAGGACACGGACGGGGACTGGAGGAGGACATGGAGGGGGACCGGAGGAGGACACGGATGGGGACTGGAGGAGGACATGGAGGGGGACCGGAGGAGGACACGGACGGGGACTGGAGGAGGACACAGAGGGGGACCAGAGGAGGACACAGAGGACCTGGGGAGCCAGAGGAGGATACAGGTTTATAAAGATATGGATGAGCGAGTTTGGGGTGGAGGAACTTGACTGGCCTGCACAGAGTCTTGACCTCAACCCGATAGAACACATTTGGGATGAATTAGAGCATAGACTGTGAGCCAGGCCTTCTCATCCAACATCAGTGCCTGACCTCACAAATAGGCTTCTGGGAGAATGGTCCAACATTCCCATAGACACACTCCTAAACCTTGTGGAAAGCCTTCCCAGAAGAGTTGAAGCTGTTATAGCTGCAAAGGGTGGGCCAACTCAATTTTGAACCCTACGGACCAAGACTGGATTGCCAATAAAGTTCATGTGTGTGTAAAGGCAGGCGTCCCAATACTTTTGGTAATATAGTGTACTTTGGGCATGGGGAAGCACAAGACCTTCCCATGTGACAGTTCTCTGACCTGAACAGCCAATCGGCAGGCCCAATACTGGCACATGAGCCGTGATGTCACCTCTTCAACATGGGCCAACAATAAAGTTCATGTGCATGTAAAGGCAGGTGCCAAAAACTTTTGGTAATGTAGTGTATATTAGGAAGGGGAAATATCATAAAACGTAGGTGGGCTAGATCTCCACGAACGTTATATCACATTGATCCACAGCTCTGTATATGTAATAAAATGAAGATAATGGAAAATTGAATACTTACCTTTCCATAATTTTCCTTTCCTGGTGTCTATTCATGGCAGCATAGTCATGGTTGGTTGATCCACACCCCGGCCAACCCACAAGACCATTATAACTTTATAAAAGAGAGCGACGCCCCGCCCCCCATTCTCATAACTAGACTCAGCCATAAGAAGAAGAACAAGGGAGTGGAATATGCTGTCATGGATAGGCATCAGGAAAACGGAAAATTGTATACTCACCTTTCCGTAATTTTCCTTTCCTGTCGCATCTTCATGGCAGCATACACGTTGGGTTGTGGCTCCGCCCCCACAACCTGATAGGACCACATAGCTATAAATTAGAGAGTAGACACCCGTCCCAGTATTCTCTGTATATATACACACATGTCACCTCAGAAGGGTGGGTGATTGTATGCTGCCATGAAGATGCGACAGGAAAGGAAAATTACGGAAAGGTGAGTATACAATTTTCCGTTTTCCTGTCGCATCATGGCAGCATACACGTTGGGGAGTAACTCGCCAAACTGGGTGGGAATGCAAAAATAAAATTTATTGACAAGAAACAGAAGAGTTGGCCTGTATAACGACCCTCCCAAATTCAACTGCTGCTAAGCGTGCAGCGTCTATTTTGTAATGGGAAATGAAGGTGTTTTTAGAAGACCAAGTGGCCGCTCTACAAACGGTTTCCGCTGAGACTTTACAGTAAGCTGCCCATGAAGAAGCCATTGCCCTGGTGGAATGAGCTCTTAAGACTTCCGGAGTCTGCAAGGTGCTTAAGGAGTAGGCCTTCTTGATAGCTTTCACGAGCCATGAGGCGATGGTACGGGCAGAAGCTGCCTGGCCCTTCCTGAACCCATGTGGGATGACTAAAAGGTTCTCGCATTTCCTGAATGACTTGGTTACCGAGAGGTAATGCAGAATGTTGCCCTTGACATCCAGGGGATGAGGAACGCCCTTATCCGTGACTAAAGCCGGGAGGTCAATCTCCTGGTTAAAGTGGAACGAAGAGGAGACTTTTGGGATAAATTTGTCTGAAGGCTTCAGGGTTAGCCTGTCTGGGTAAATCATCAGATACGGTTCTTTGATCAGAAAAGCTTGCATTTCTGAGACCCTCTTCGCCGATGTGATGGCAATTAGGAATGATACCTTTAGAGTCAGGTCCCAGAGGGAGATGTCCACAAGTGGGAAGAATGGCTCTCCGGATAAGATCTCTAGGACAGTTGATAGATCCCATGTTGGGAATGAAGGCTTTCTGGGAGGCCTTAGCTTCAGGCAGGCTCTTTGAAATTGAACCACCAGAGGGTTAAGTGCCCACTTAACCCCTGTCAAAGCAGAGATGGCAGAGACTTGGACTTTTAGGGTGCTGGACCTAAGGCCTTTGTCCAGACCTGACTGGAGGAACTCAAGCACTTGTACTGCTGATGGGGAAGAAGGGTCCCAACCTTGTTCCTGAGCAAAGGAAGAGAACTTTCCCCAGATTCTCTCGTAGGTGTTATTTGTGGAGAATTTCCTGGCTTGAAGCAGGGTATCGACTACCTTCTGAGAACAGCCTTGATCTAGGAACCTAGACCTTTCAGTCTCCAGGCCGTTAGGTGCAATCTCTCTGGATTCGGATGTAGTAGCTGGCCCTGGGTTAGTAGATTCGTTGTCACCGGGAGTGGAAGTGGGTCCGCTATGCTCAGTTGCAGGAGGATGGTGAACCAAGGCCTCCGTGGCCAAAAGGGAATCACAGCCAGTACTAGAGCCGTTGAATGTTTGAGCCTCAGAAGGAACTTGGCTATCAGCGGAGTCGGTGGAAAAATGTAGCCTAGGCGAAAGTTCCAGGAGTGCTGGAGACAATCCGTTCCCTCCGCTGAGGGGAAGGGGTTCCTTGACAGAAACCTCTGACACTTCTTGTTCTCTGGCGTTGCTGCGAGGTCTATGTCTGAATGACCCCATGTCTGGCATATGAGGGCAAAAGCCTGTGGGCTTAGACACCACTCGTTGTTGGAAACGAATGTTCTGCTGAGAGAATCTGCCAGGAGGTTCTGAACACCCGGAATATAGGCCGCCTTCAGATCCCGCAGGTTCAGTTGAGCCCATCGCATCACCGGACCAACCTCCCGCATCATGGAGCTGCTCTTGGTACCCCCCTGCCTGTTGATGTAGGCTACAGCCACTCGGTTGTCCATTTGAATGAGGACCTGTTTCCCTCTCAGAAGTGAGCTGAATGCCAAGAGGGCTTGGAAGGCTACCTTCATCTCTAGAACGGCCCTGAGCTGCATAATGTAGGTAGTGTGCTCCCCATCCCTCCAGACTGGCGTCCGAAGTTACCACCTCCTGGTGGAGGATGACTATCTGCTTGCATCTGCTGAGGTTGTCGAGGTGGGTCCACCACCGTAGAGATAGCCTGGCTTCCTCTGAGATGCGAATCAATTGGGACATGGACCATCCATCCCACTGGCGCAAGAAGGAGGCTTGCAGGGGTCTGGTATTCCATTGCGCCCATCTGACCATTGGAATGGTTGCTGATAGGGAACCCAGGAGGCCGAGGTATGTTCTGGCCGGTAGGCATGATGCTGGAATAGCATCCTTCACCTTCTGAACTAGTAGGGACAACTTCTCCCCTGGCAGTTCCACTGTATTTGCTCGGGTGTCTAGTTCGGCTCCCAGGAAGACCATCCTTTGGGTAGGTTGGATGTTGCTTTTTTGCCAGTTGATTATCCATCCCAGATTCATTAGGGTGGAAACCAGGATCTCACGATGCTGAACGAGTGATTCCTGGCTGCTTGAGAGGAGGAGGATGTCGTCCAGGTAATGGTGGACCCTTAGACCTTTCTCCCTCAAAAAGGCTATTGCTGGTAGTAAAACCTTCGTGAATGTTCTGGGGGCTGTTGAAATCCCAAAGGGAAGGCTTTGAAACTGGAAGTGCCCCTGACCCACCGAGAATCGCAGGAATTTCTGGAATGCCACGTGGATTGGAATGTGCAGGTAGGCGTCCTGGAGATCTATGGAGAGCATCCAGTCTCCCAGGTTTATGGCCTGGAGGATAGACTGCAAGCTCTCCATCCTGAATGACTCCACTCTGATGGACTTGTTGAGGTTTTTTAGGTCTAGAACCGGTCGAAAGTCCCCTGACTTCTTCTTGACGAGGAATAATGGAGAATAGAATCCCCTGCCTCGTTGTGCTGGCGGAACCTCTATTATTGCTCGTTTTTGGAGAAGATCTTGAATGTAGTTCAGTAGAGACAACCTTTTCTTCCGAGATGGAGGAATACGGGTTGGACAGAACTGATCCCCTGGGGGTCCGTTTTTGAAGGACCACCTGTGGCCAAAGGTGACAGTGGCCAGGGTCCAGGTATCCCTTATGGTTTCCACCCAGACCAGCTTGAAACTGGAGAGTCTTGCTCCCACTACCGCTGGCCGGACGGGCGCACCTTCAAAAGGGCTTCTGGTCACTGGAAGCAGGAGTCTTAGGCTTCTGAAACTTCATAAAGGAGGTTTGAGGGTTCTTCCAGCTCCTTCGATACTCCTTCCCTGGTCTGTACGCTCTCGCGTCCCTATACCTCTCTGGGAGGTTCCGCTTAAAGGGAGGAGGTCTCTGCTGCTTGGGCCTCCTGTCTGAGGGGATGAGCCCGGACTTGCCACCAGTTACCTTGGAGATGGCTGTGTCTAATTTTGTTCCGAATAGGTGCTCACCGTCGAACGGGATACGACACCAATTAGACTTGGAAGCTGGATCCGCCGTCCAGGGCTTCAGCCACAATGCTCTTCTGGCTGTTACTGAGGCCAGCATGGATTTTGACGCAGACCTGATGGTGTCGACCGAAGCTTCAGCCACGAAGTCACCAGCCAAGCTTAGTTCTTGCAGTGCTTTCACTATTTTTTCTTGGTCTGCACCTTCCAATACAAGCTTTTCCGTGCTTGTAGACCAACTCGAGATGGCCCTTCCTACTGCAGCGAGTGCTATCGCAGGCCTGCAGGCTCCTCCAGCTGACAGGTAAGCCCGTTTGAGATCCGTGTCGATCTTCCTGTCGAGGACATCTCTAAATGTTACCGCGTCTTCTAACGGGAGGGTAACGTGCCTGGCTAGGCGCATCAAGGATGCGTCTACTATCGGAGGGGATACCAGAGGGTTTACTTTAGGCTCCTTGAGTGGGTACAGCTTCAGAAGTCTGTTATTTAGACTAGACTTTTTTTCTGGCCTCTGCCACTCTTCTTTGATTAGGTCCTCTAGTTCGTCTATGAACGGGAAGGCTTCTGGATCCTTTTTAAGCTGAGGAAAATACCTCCTTTGCTTTGGTTGAGCTTCCTGGGGTTCCTCCCATCCTATTGCCTCCTTAACCGATTTAACAAATGGCTCTATCAGGCAGAAATCGAATCCGGCCGATACTTCCAGACCCTCATTATCAGACAGGGAGTCTTGCTCCCTTGATGTGCTGGCCCGGGCCGGAGAGGTAGTGGTGGAGAAATCCACGTCTGGTATCGAGGCCTGGGGGGCTACGGCCCCAACGGAATCTCCAACCTCCGAGGCTCTCTTTCTTGTGGCCTCCTCCAGGCATTTTTGGCAGGCCAATTTATCCAGAAGAGCCGCCGCGCTGCAGATCCAGCATGCGTTCCCGGCAGGACGGGAATGGCGTGCAGGGGAACGATGTCTGCGTGAGGACGATCTTCTATGGTGGGATCGACCATGTCTGGAGTGCGACCTGGAGCGGCTTCTTCTGCGGCTTCCTCTCCAGCGGCTTCTCCTATGGTAGGAACGGCTCTGTCTGTGTCTGGAGCGACTTCTCCTGCGCGCGGACTCTCTTTGTCTTGAAGCAGACGTTCTTGAGGACCTGGTAGGGCTGACCAATTTAGGCAGCATTAGTCATGCTCTCTTTTTCAATCTTCAATACTTACACTTGTCTCCCCCCCCCCCTTACCTAATAGGCTGGCGGTGATCTACTGGGGCAGCGGTCTCCATAGTGAGGGAGTGGACTGGGAACCTGCAGGAAAAAAACAGGAAAGGCTATGCAGAGAGCGCAAGGATCCTAGCCAAATAGCTGAATAAGGGTGGCCACATACCTTTTGTAGAGCGTTTTGCAGGAAAAAACGAACTGGCACAACACAGTCATCCAGCAGCAGCAAATACAGCTGATGCTGGGCTTTTAAAATCGCCGCCATCAGCGTCGGATGCTCGCGCATGCGCAGTAGCGCCGCAGGACCAGTTTTCTGGTGCCTTCATGGCAGCATACACAAGGTAAAATATTCGCTTCCAGGAAAGGAATGCTGAAGAAAACTGAATTTTTAATTGACCATTGCGGAACAGAAAATTGTATGGTCTTCTTTTATAGAGTTATAATGTTCCTGTGGGTTGGCCGGGAGGTGGATCAACCAACCATGCGTACAGTATACTGCCATGAAGGCACCAGGAAAATAAGTTATATACCAATACTCTACGCTAAGTGACCTACCCTGCAACTGATCTACTTTCAGCGGTTGTTCAGAGGACTGGCGCCACTGTTTTGACGTGTGTGAAAGGAGACCGCCGCTACGAATATGTCTATAAGAAATGATTACATATAAAAGTGGTCCTCCTTGCATTTGTAAATTACAGAAGTTGCGACAAAATTTTGCTTCCAGGTAAACTTGACAATAATAACTCAAAACGAGCTCTAAATGAAAACACATAATGTTTTTTTTTTCCTCTCTTAATCTATATGCGAGCGATATTGCTCTGCGACTTCCAAAATATCTCTAAAAGGATTTAGTGGAAGCTCGACAGACGTGAACAGGCTGGTAATTACTGATGAGCTCCCGGATAACTCGCTCCCATTTTATTACAGCCCATCGACGCGTCCCAATAAATCTTTTTAGCAAGATAATATACCCGCGGCAGGCAGCATTCAGACGGAGTTTATCAGAGACCGCAAATGGCCTCATTAAAACTCGTCAAACAATGTTTCCGTCGGAGAAGTCAGCTGTGCATGGCCAGTGCTGACACCCCCCCCCCCATGGTCGAGACTGCGCGCATGTTGGCGTTCACTGGATTTGTGCATGCGTGGGTGGGTGCGGATGCTTGCTCACGGGGCTACGCTCAACCTACACGTCCATACCAGGTGATTAACCAATTGAAGACCCGGCCCTTTCTGGAACTTTTTGTTTACAGGTTTAAATTTAGTATTTTTTTCTAGAAAGTTACTTAGAACCTCCAAACATTATATATATATTTTTTGTTTAGCAGAGACCCTAGAGAATAAAATGGAGATTGTTACATCATTTTATGTCACACAGTATTTTTCACAACGGTCTTTCTGTACCAAAAAACTCCTGATGAAGCTCAGATATTGAGCGAAACATGTTGAGATTGGTATCGCAAAGTGGTTTCAAATTTTAAATTATGTCACTATCTGACCATGTTTGTTCAAGATTGTGCATGTTTTTAGATGATTTGTTTTGTTATTACTCGTAATCATTAAAGATATTAAATAAGAAGTCTATTAGTCAGTTTGGCAATTTGCATACAGTGTCTTTTTCTCTTTTTGAGGTTAATATACTTTTCTACTGACCTACCTAAAATTTTGAAAAGCACCTTAAAAATCCCAGGGGTATTCATACCCCAACCCCCCTTCTTTTTTGTATTTATTTACCAGGGATGTGGTGCTAATGGGTTAACTGTCCCTGCCCTCTAACAAATATTTCTGTTACCTTTTGGGGTGTCACCCACCCACCATCGCTTGAGGTCACGGACAGTCCCCAACGTTTACCCCTTTTTCTTCCTTTATGGAACTACTTTTCCTTAATGGAACTATTTTGTCGCCATTAGGGCATCTTTGTTAATCTTACCTATATTATCAAGATTTGCAACTTAGAAAATCATTAATATTTTTTCTGTTCTTGGAAATACAGATTTTTTTGTGTTATTGTGTTATCTGCAATTTGGGGCTAATTTAGTCTTTTGGATACCCCCAGTACATCTATTAGGCTTGATTTTTTGGTGGGTACTATCCATCAGCTGGAGGGAACAATGACAAACTATTGTGGGAGTGCCTTTGATGGTCTTATGAATCATATTCATAGGTCTCAAAATGCCTCTATGGGGGGTTTGACCATGGACCGCTTTTTCTCGAGACTCCAGAGGATGCTCGAGAAAAAATCCAGAGTTTTCTGGAATAAATGGTATTTCCTCAAATACATTGAGGACCGCGTTGTCCCGTGGGGGCTTAGAATTCAGATTTTCCCCTCTAGTGGCAATGTAGATATAGATTTCCGGAAAGAATGGGAAGAAAACCTACAGGCTTGTTCATTTAAAATGATGGAGCTCCTCTGTGGAGAATACTCCAAGGAACTTATTTTGGTAGATAGAGAGATTGAAAAGCTATATGGTGAGAATCAAGCTATCACCACCAGTGACTTGTTCCCCACGCGAGAGGGTACCCTAAAAACAGACCTAGAGGGGTATGTCACCGAAATTCTAAAAACCAAGGAGAAAAAGTTTGTGAGAGACAAACTTGCTTATGACAACAACCAAGCCTACCATTGGGGGCAAAGAAATAGCAAAGCAAAGAGACGTACCTACCAAACACGCAGCTTTAGACAACAACAAGGGGGGGAACCAAATGAATCAGATTCATCTATTTCCTCTGCTTCCTCCTCCCAGGCACAGAGTACCAGAAGCTCCACTAGCCAGGAGACAACAAAGGGCGTGAAGGACCATACCAACACGGGCACAGTAAAGCGCACTCCGCACACGAAAGCCCCAATGGTTACTCGAGCCAATTCGGCAAAAGGTTCGTCCACCTGCGCACCGAGTCACCCGGAAACATATATGAGCACCCCCTCTACGAACACTCCTTCTCTCCCCTTGTCTCCCAGGCTGCAAGTAAGTAATACTATTTCTGCACCTACACATGTGGATTTTCGTCCAGCACCGATATTTGCTCAACCAGTGACGGACGTCAAAAAGGCAGGGCCTTTGGAGATACCGGCGAAAGGGACGCGGATAATTTCGAAGTAATCAATTTATCTTCCCATACTCTTTCAGCTGAACAAATATCAGTTCTCAAATTAGGTTTGACCTTCTGCCCCACGCAGAGGGTCGACCAATTTGAATTGATTAAGGACATCAATCTCTTTTCACGAAGGCTGATGTTTAAGATAATTTTTGACAAACCAAGTCCATCTCCCAATGACCAGTCCCTTGGGGACCCTGCCTGGCGTGATATGACCATTGCAGATATAAAAGCCCTAGAGGAGTTGATGGAGCTGTGGGAGGAGGGTGGTCTTGAGGAGAGTGATCTAATGGAGGCGGACTCTCTCCTGACTGGCTCAGACCCCCCTCCTCCCCCACCTCCATCCTCCTCATCCTCCCTTTTACCACGTCCTCCATCTAAACCTAGGGAATACAAGCCAAAATCTCGTACTTTCCCGGCCCTTCAGGGCAACCCCAATGTTTGGGCATTCACTAAACAGGTTACTAATGAAATCTCTCAAACCAAATGGAAGAATATATCCAGATCGAACCTATCTGCTTCCCAACTAGAGGCCCTTAAACTCCTACAGAACAACAACGATATAGTGATCAAACCGTCTGATAAGGGAGGGAACCTGGTCATTATGGACAAAGCCCACTATGAGACCATGGTTGCGGCCATAGTCAGGAACAACCAGTGGTATCGGAAGGTTTCCCCTAGCCATCTAACCCTGATAACTACCCGATATAAGCATTTGATAGGCTCGGCCTACCATAAAGGTTTAATCACAAAAAACACTTACGAATTCCTCAATGTAGGTGCACCACGTACTCCAACTCTGTATGCCCTTCCAAAAATACATAAAAACCCCAAGATGCCCCCCGGCAGACCCATTGTGTCGGGAAATGGGTCCCTTACGGAGATGGCAAGTAAATTAGTGGATGACTTTCTGAGGCCCCATGTGGAGGGTCTGACGTCCTACCTTCAGGACACGGGGGATCTCCTCCGTGTGTTGGATGGGGTTGCCATACCCCCTGGCTCTTGGCTAGTGGCTCTAGATGTGGAAGCCCTCTACAATTCTATCCCTCATGAACTGGGGGTGGAAGTTGTGGGGGGCTTCTTATCTGAGGATCCGGATGCCTCGGTGGACTATAACCGATTCATCTTGGATCTTCTGTTCTTTATTTTGTCCAATAATGTTTTCTTGTTCGGAGGCTCCCACTACCTCCAGATACAGGGAGTGGCTATGGGGACCAAATGTGCCCCTGCCTATGCCAACCTGTATCTGGGGGGGTGGGAGCGTGAGCAGTTTTTCAGGGAGGACATGCAGGCGTTTTTTGAGCATGTCCTAACATGGAAGCGATTCATCGATGACGTCTTTTTTATTTGGCAGGGTAGCAAATCCAATCTTCTTGCCTTCCTTGAAAGTCTGAAGGTCAACAGATACAATTTGAAATTTACTTTTGAAATGAACCAACATCAGTTGACCTTTTTAGATGTTCAAGTACTGGTAGACGATGAAGGCAACATTGGAACCACCTTATACCGAAAACCCTCAGCGGGTAATACGGTATTACATGCCACAAGCTCACATCCCGTTCCATTGATCAATAATTTACCCTATGGGCAATATCTTAGGATAAGACGCAATTGTAGCACTGAATTAGATTTTGAATACCAAGCCAAACTACTGCAGTCTCGTTTGAGCCAACGAGGCTATAGCAAAAAATGTCTGAAAAGGGCCTATTTTAAAGCCAAGAGCCAAAAGAGATCCCTACTTATACATCAAACCAGACCCACCAAGACAGATTCCAGTGTCAGACTAATCACCAGATTTTCAGGCCAACAAAAGCAAGTCCGTGAGATCATTCAAAAACATTGGTACCTCCTAATGGGAGACGAGAAAGTATCTAAGCATTTAAAATCTTATCCGGAGATCACGTTTAGAAGATCCAGATCTCTGAAGGATACTTTAGTACATAGCCATTATGACAGCACTATACAATCAAAAACAGAATCCCGCAAGGGGTGTAGACCTTGTCATAAATGCCCCTTTTGTAGGTTTATCCACTCTGCGAGAGGCATTATGCTCCCCAATGGTCGTCATTATAAACCTAATTTCTCCGTGACGTGTCAATCCATTGGGATTGTATACATCATGATGTGTGAATGCCATGGATTCTACATAGGCAAAACTAAACGTCCCTTTTTTTGTAGGATCAGGGACCATGTATCCCTGGTTCTAAAAAAGAAAATGGGGACGCCCATTAGTAGACATATGGGGCTGCATCATGATTTTGACAGTAACAAAATGCATTTTTTTGCGTTGGAATATGTCCCCCCAGGGGAGCGTGGGGGGAACTATGATAGAATACTCTTACAACGCGAGACCCGGTGGATACACACCTTGTCCGCTTTAAAACCCCCAGGCCTCAATGATGCGTTGAGTTTCAAACCATTTCTTTAGTTCATTCTTATTTAACTGCCCTTGTCTATTTCATTATATATATTTTTGTTTCGGTTTTGCTTTTTAAACTTGTTAAGTTTGTATAATACACAATTTCACTACACAATTTTTGTATATTTTATATGTTTTCCGTATGTGGTTATTTCCAGGTTGTTTTCATAAAAAGTGGGGTCTCCCTTCCAAGCCAACACAGACGTAGATGGTATTGTCTCTCTTCAATACATATATACCCTTGGACAAAATTAAATATTTATCGTCTCCCCGTCATTTGGAGGTTCCTTCCTCATTCCCGTTCCTTGCCTTGGTCCGCACGGACGCCACGGGCACTTAGGGTGTGGGGTGAGTAATCAATCACCCCCCCCTGGGGGCCCTAGAGGTATCAAACTCCCCTTTTGGATACATGTGCCCGGTGGCCAAATTAGCGAGATATTCTCGCTTATTCCATTTTTTATTTTTTCAAATTCCCTTTTTCACTCTTATTTTTATTCATTTCATTTTTTCTTTGAACCTGTTAAATTGGGACAATTTATTGGTATTAAATATACCAGACAGGCTTTGGTAACCTGCTGGTTATTTATCAATATATTTAATAATATTTTTTAAAAATATTAAAAATATTAATTATTGTTAAAAGGTTTATACACAATTTTTTATACCCCTTTTTTTTTTTTTTTCCCTTTCTCTTTCCCTTAGTCAACATGGCTGACCGTTTATTTGTCTTTTTGTTCTGCCCCTGACAATATTTGTTTTCCAGGGCCGTGATTATCTAGCCCTCTTTCCGGTCTGCAGTGCGCCTGTGCGGCAATAGGGCTCGAATGACGTCCCTTCCCGGCGTGCGCATGCGCCAACCCACACCGTCGAAATAAGCGACGGAAGTGTTGACGTCAGTTCAGGATAGGATTGCTCCGGGATGATACTTGGTCTCGCCCCTTTGTTACCCATTGGCCGCATGGATCCTGGGGGAGGTGCCTCACAATACGTCCGCTTCCCGATGGTGACGTCAGACGCCACTGGGATGGAGGGGCCTATTTAGTTCGGCTTCTCAGCCGCTATCTCCTGACAGTGGCGCTGAGGCTGCAAGGGGAGGTATATGCCGCTCTCCCCTTCCGTACACATCCACCCCACCTCTCAGGTAAGCTAAACTCTTTATCCGAAGGGGGTTATACTCCTTTTTGAGGATCGATTCAATGGCATTGTGAATAAGACAATGCTCTCCAGAGTAATTGCTTTATTGTTTTTATTTATTATTTTTTTGTAGTTTACTGGGGCAGCATACACTTGGATCTTCTGATCTGACTCTCAAGGGTTGTCCTTTTGGACTGCCACCGTGTGGTGAAACTGGAGTATTGTCCTCCTTTATGCTTTTGTTCATATGGCTATTATAGCCCTGAACATTTACCCTTGATTCAACCTAGAAGGTAATTTTTAACACTTTCACTACTCTACTTCACCGACTGCTCTGTTTCCCCGCTATTAGTCCATGTGCTCAGAAATATTTCATTACTCTTCTGTAATATTCCATTTCAGTTACTCTACACTTGGGCCCCTCTGTGGACCAAAAAACGGTTTGGGAGGCCTTAGACGGGTGAGACGCATCCTTTTGATTGGCATTTGAGCCACGGCACTGTATATACGTTCACTACTTGTTTGTCTACTATTCACCTTTGAATCTGTTTTGGCTGTGGTAAGCAAACCCCTACTTCTTTCATCTTTTTCCTTCATGTTGTTTTACTGTTTCTAGATCCACATGGGTGTTTTTTCCTTTTGTGGACCTGGAAACGAATGAATACATAGTATATAATAAATTCCTATTTCTTTACGTATATTGATCAGATTATTATTATTATAGACTTGTAGGTAATATGCGAGATTTACCCATATATTTTGTCTGTATGCAAATGTATATACACCAGTTGATGCTTTTTCAGCAATACTTAATTGAATTCGATCTTTCTGATAAATTAATATCTTTAAGTGTTTTGTAAGCATTGTATTTATATATTTTTGTTTTGTCTTTTCTTCTTTTTTATTTATAGTATGCCACATCTGTACCAAAAAACTCCTGATGAAGCTCAGATATTGAGCGAAACATGTTGAGATTGGTATCGCAAAGTGGTTTCAAATTTTAAATTATGTCACTATCTGACCATGTTTGTTCAAGATTGTGCATGTTTTTAGATGATTTGTTTTGTTATTACTCGTAATCATTAAAGATATTAAATAAGAAGTCTATTAGTCAGTTTGGCAATTTGCATACAGTGTCTTTTTCTCTTTTTGAGGTTAATATACTTTTCTACTGACCTACCTAAAATTTTGAAAAGCACCTTAAAAATCCCAGGGGTATTCATACCCCAACCCCCCTTCTTTTTTGTATTTCTTTCAAACGCAATCTTTTTTGGAAAAAAAATACGCTTTAATGAATTTAAAAAAAACACAAAAAAACAAAAGAAACACCACTTTTTTGTTATATAATATGAAAGATGATGTTACGCCGAGTAAATCGATACCTAACATGTTGTGCTTTAAAATTGCGCACACTCGTGAAATGGCGACAAACGACAGAACCTAAAAATCTCCATAGGCGGCACTAAAATTTTTATTTTTTTTAC